>JAJKFI010013816.1:0-17998 GCA_029204185.1 Lerista edwardsae
CAAACGGGCAGGTGGGAAAGAGTGGCTGGCAGGGGAGTGGGGGGGGGGTCAGATGAGGCATCCCACCTCAGATGCCCAATTGTCATTTGCCACACATCAGACTAATCCTCACTTTCTCATCCTTGTTCTGTGGCTCAGCCTCTCTTCACTCTGGCGTTTTTCCTTGTTCCCTTCCAGTGCCCATCCCCTCGAAGGCCAACGGCACCACCATCTCTGCCCTGACCATGAACAAAGACGGCCTGATCGGAGGGGTGACCAACCCCAACGAAGTCTTCTGCTCTGTTCCTGGGCGCCTCTCCCTCCTCAGCTCCACCTCCAAGTACAAAGTCACCGTTGGCGAGGTCCAGAGGAGGCTCTCGCCCCCCCGAGTGTCTCAATGCCTCCCTTCTTGGCGGAGTCCTCCGGAGGTGAGAAACCCAGCCAAGTTCAGATTAGCGGGTTCCTACTTGCTTGTGACGGCAGTGTTGGGGAGCAATGATATACCCCAGTGAAGATGTATTTCATGTAGGGAATGAATGGATTTGTCCCATGGGTAAAACACTGCAGAAAAGCCGGGCTGGTGACAACAGGATTCTTTTTGTGCTGTGTTTCACTCATGCCCATGTATGAGCTCCTGTGCTTTGGTAAAACACCATGCAAAAGGTTCTTAATGCAAATGGTTGTACCATTATATCAAGGTTGCTTTGGGTGGTGTTTTATCTGTATGCCCAACACAATTAAGCACAGGTAAAACACTGCATAGGCAAAATCTTGATCCTTTATCCGTGCACATAGGCACATGGGTGTTGTAAAGATGGGGGACAGACAGTGGCGGATCTAGGGGGCAGGGAGGGCACGAGCCCTGGGCACCATCTTGGGGCCATCTAGGGGGGCGCCAGTGGCCCCTGCAACATTGCGCAGGTAGCCCAGGTCTACCCATTGGGACCAGCCGCGAGTAGACCTGGGCTCCCTCGATGGAGTCCAGGTCTACCCGCAGCCATTTCTAATGGGTAGACCTGGGCTCCCTCTAGGGAGCCCAGGTGTACCCATGGCTGGTCCCAATGGGTAGACCTGGGCTCCGTGGAGCCCAGGTCTACCCAGGGCTGCTTCTGGTGGGTAGACCTGGACTCCCATGGGGGCGCACTTCTATTGGGTGCCCCAGGCGCCATTTTGACTAGGTCCGCCCCTGGGGACAGAGAGGTGTGGCTTCATAGGTGGGACCTGGTGGAGTGGGAGTTGATACTCAGGTGACAAAAAGAGTACTACGTTTTGAGCAGACGAGGGCAGAAGGCCAGGTTCTGGACTAGCCAATCCAAGGGCTTCATACTGCCTGCCAATCAGAAAGGCTGATGCTAGACTTAACCATATTCTCTTCCACACTAAACAAGGGCTCAGAAGTCAGAGAACACCCAGCCTAAGTCCATGCCTTAAAACTAGTAAATTGTAATTTACTGCATAGTATGTGGCATGTAATTGACCATGCACAGTATGGGAAATACTGGACTTTATTTCTGTGTTATCCACATGTCCCTGTCCTGCCTGACCTGACCTGACCTGACCATGCTGGAAGGGGAGATGACTGGGGCTGTGGGGCACCAATGGGAAAGATGGGGCTATGCAGTGCTCTGGCCCAGTGATTTTCAACTGGTGGGCTGAGGCATATGTGCCAGGAAAGGTCCACAGGTGTGCGGCCAGATTTTGGAGCACAGTGGTTGGAAATAGCTGAAAAACTCCTCTGGGTTCAACAGCTCTGTTTCTAGGGCAACTGTCTCTAGTCACAAATTGCCTGTCCCTCTTCCTCTGCTAGCAGAGCCAAGTCATTACTGCAAACTGTTACCCTAGAAACAGAGCCACAGAACCAGAAGAGTCTCCCAGAAGCAGGAAGTGACATGACAAGAGGTGAAGATCATAGAGAAGACCATAGAGGTCAGTGTCCCATGAGAAGAAAAACCACTGGAAAAAAAACGATCACTGCTCTGGCCCTTCAGAAGAGGCACAATTTGAGGAGGGGGAGACTAGGAGGCAGCAGCAACCAAAGAAGCCTTTGCCTTGCTGCAGAGAACATTGTGGGGCAAGCCATCCACTTCTGACAGCACACAGATTCGATCACTAGTGGCAGAAGTGGAATTCTCAGAAGTGGTACCTGTAAAAGGTGCTGTTTGGAAAAGTGGGGCTTTCAAACAAAACACAACCAAAAATCAGTTGTAAAGCCTGGTCTGTACCCAACCTCTGATCTTGGCAGAGCCCTTGATTTTCACCTTGGATGTTTTTGACACCTTGACCACCGCTTGTGAATGTGTCCTCATATCTCTGACACACACCAGGATTGTACCCTTTCCACCCGATACATCCTCAGAAAGTGGCTTCTGGCATTCCTGAGTTATGTTGGAACATCGGCAGAACGAGTCACGACACCCCAACTTGTACATTATCAGGCATCCTTCCAACATGATCTAGTGGCTCCCCCACCCACATTTGTTGAAAAACAGCAATTAAACGCATCGATGGGTTGAGTGCCACTTCTTCTTGGCCGTCATCTGACTGTGTCCCTCTCTCCTCTTTCAGGGCAAAGTCTAAAAACGGTGGACGGTGCTTAAGAGAACGCTTGGAGAAGATAGGGTTAAATCTACCTGCAGGGAGGCGCAAAGCAGCAAATGTCACCTTGCTAACGTCACTGGTGGAAGGTAGGTGTCTTCCATTTGGTCCTCAGGGGTTACTTTTGTGGGATATTTAGCTCTCTAAAGGTCCTCACCTTCCCAGTGGAAACAGGGGGGTTGTCTTGTCTCTGTCTAACCAGTATTGCCTGGTCATTGGCCTTGAGGGATCCATTCTGGGGGCACCAATTTGGAGTCTGGGTGAAATGCCCAGACTCAACTCCAATGCCAGAACCAGGGGACATCCACGAAAACTGAGTGTTGGGAATATTGGGAGAATGGCCAATTTTTTCTTTACCCAGCATGTAGTCAGTCTGTGGAACTTGCCACAGAATTTCATTGATTTATTTATCTGAATGATTTTTACCCCACTTTTTTCTCCAGTGAGGAGATTTAAGGCAGCTTACAAAATAAAACAGAACAATATTAAAAACAAGATCTTTAAAAGAACAACATCATTAAAGTAACACAAACCCCAGGAACACCAACTTTAAAAGGCCGTTACATTCAAAGAAGCCAGCCAAACATTCAAAAAAGAAAAAGAAAGGTCTTGGGGCACTGCTGAAAGGTCTCCAGAGAGGGAGCCAAGTTCCCTTTCAAGGGTAAGGGAGTTCCATAAGTCTGGGGATTTGGCAATGCCATCTGACCTTTAAAGGGGATTGGACAGATTTATGGAGGAAAAGTCCATCACAGGTTACAAGCCGTGATGGCTATGTGCAATCTTCGGGTTCTGTAAGTAGTCTTACAGCATGCCAGGTGAAAGGGAGAGGCCACAGGATGCAGGCATCTTGTTGTCTTGTGTGCTCCCTGAGGCATCTGGTGGGCCACTGTGAGATCCAGGAAGCTGGACTAGATGGGCCTTGGCCTGATCCAGCAGGGCTCTTCTGATGTTCTTACGTTCCAATCTTATGTGCCAATCTGGGTCTGAAACTCAGGAGCCTTGTCTGGGCCTCCAGCACCCCCAGTGAAGTTGTTAGGAAGGCACTCAGGTCTAGAGATCTACAAGGCAGATTGGATCCTCTGCGTCCCTTGGGCGACTGCTGCAGTGTGTAACGACTGAGCTCCCCTGACTCTCTTTTCATGCACATACGTTTCCCTTAAGGAAGACTTCAGCATGTGGTTCACCAGGAAAGAGGCTTCCCTGAGACCCTCTGAAATCTCTGCCTCTGCAGAAAGTATGCACAGGCCAAGCAGACTTTTTGTGCATTCTGTGTCTTCATCGTCTGAGTCCACCAGCAACCATCGCCTCTAGGTAGCTGGGATGGGCATGTCTCAGCCAATTGGGCACCCAAACCCACTTGGCCAAGCCAGAGGGAGATAAGTATGCCCAGGTCATTGTACACCATCCCATCAGGGAAACCTGCGGCTGCACTGAACCCAGATCCAGTTCAGAATGCTTGTGTGTGTGTTCGGAAAAGGTGCAGAAGAGAGTGACAAAAATGATTACGGGGCTGGGGCACCTTCCTTATGAAGAAAGACTGCAGCGTTTGGGGCTCTTCAGTCTAGAAAAAAGGCGCCTGAGGAGGGACATGATTGAGACATACAAAACTATGCATGGAAGGGATAGAGTCGATAAAGGGATGTTCTTTTCCCTCTCTCAAAACACCAGAACCAGGGGGCATCCACTAAAACTGAGGGTTGGGAGAGTTAAAACAGATAAAAGGAAGTACTTTTTTACCCAGCAGGTAGTCAATCTGTGGAACTCTTTGCCACAGGAGGTGGTGATGGCATCTGGTCTGGATGCCTTTAAGAGGGGATTGGACAGATTTCTGGAAGAAAAGTCCATTGTGGGCTATAGGCAATGATGGGTTGTAACCTCCTTACATTAGTAGTAGGCTACTTCAGAGTACTGGGTGCCCTTGCAAGCATCTTGTTGTCTCATGCCTCCCTGGGGCACCTGGTGGGCCGCTGTGAGATACAGGAAGGTGGACTAGATGGGCCTTTGGCCTGATCCAGCAGGGCTCATGTTCTTATGATCTGATTCTCTGCGAGTGAAGCTGTGCAAGGCTAGTTCCTCCCTCCCACATCTCACTGGGGATGGTCTCCCCTCTGACTGTGGCCAGGGGTTGTCCCAGAATGCCTTGCAGTGCCCCAGCAAGTGCATCCCCAGCCCCTGACCTCACCGCATGTCACTGGACTTTTATCAGCTCCACCCCTCTGCCACCCTAGACTTATCAGCGAGTTGGAAGGCAGTGGTAAGGGTCTCACCCACACAGGATTGTTGCCTTATCTGGCAGAAGCCATTCCTGGATGTATTTTTTTCTGAACAAGATGTTGCCGAGGGAGGTGGTGGAGTCTCCCTCACTGGAGACCTACAAGCAGAAGCTTGACAGGCACCTGCTGGAGATACTCTAGGAGGATTTCCTGCCACAAGCAGCCGTTGGACTAGATGAGCTTGCAGGTCCCTGCCAACTCTATTCTATGATTTCAACCATGGAAGCATGAGATGGGGGGTGATTATGGTCAAGGCAGCAAGATTCCAGTTGGACATCAGGGAGAATTTCTTGACAATGAGGGCGGTTAGACAGTGGGACAGATTGCCACTTGAGGGAAGTGGGAGATTCTCCCTCACTGGAGACCTACAAGCAGAGGCTTGACAGGCACCTGCTGGAGATGCTCTAGGAGGACTTCCTGCTACAAGCAGGAAGTTGGACTAGATGACCTTGTTGGTCCCTTCCAACTCTATGATTCTATGTCACGTTGGACATTCCTGGAGGCTTTCAGTCCTCACCTGGAAGTTGATGTGGACTCTGCAGGTGCCAGGTCAATTTTGGGAGGGTTGAGAGCCCAAAATGTAAGAAAGTGCCCAGGGAGGGGTCTAGCTCTGTTCATGAGCCTGAGGATGCCAGCATCCCCACAAAGCAGCCAGAGGTCAAACCCGTCTGTAATTAATCCAAGGACAAGGCTCCTTATTAGATGCCCAAAACCGACTGAGGAGAGGGGTTATCCTCTGGCCTTGTGCAAGCCAAAGGAGGTGGTCGTCTTGGCACTCGGACGGGAGAAGCCCTGCCACGAAAGGTGTTCCTGGGCCGGGGATTTTCTGAGCCCTGGAATCCATTGTGGCAGAAAAGGCAGCTGCTGGAGAAGAACAGAAGAAGCCCATCTCCTTTGTTGGCAGCAAATGAAACGAGCAGAGCCGTTGTTCCCGAAGGCACACACGGGCAGCCTTCCTTGAATGAGTGATTTCCATGAGAAGAATAGACACACACACATCTTTCTGACTCAGTCCAGACAGCTGGGAGCTGTCACTAGCTACTGTTTGGGGGGGGGATCCCAGTCTCTTAGCCATGATGGCAGGTCTGACCAAGGAGTCCCAGCCCGACCGACACACACTGGAGCACTCCAGAAAGGGTTGGCTTTTGAGCATCAGATTGGTGCCCGCTTCTCTCCTGTACACTTCACCTCCACTCCTCTGCCTCCCACTTCCAGATTGGAAAAGGAAGTCTGCAGGAGAGAGAATGGAGGGCTACAATGCCTCCCCACTTCCTACCCCCTCTTCCTTTTCCAAGCCAGGGAGTGAAGAAAAGTGCAGAGGACGTCCTATCACTGGGGAAGAGAGGGTGACAGCATCGGGCTTGCTGCCTTGGGCACTGAGAGGTGTGGGGCAGCCTTGCAGATGCTGTTGCTGCTCCTTTTCACAAAATAAAATCAGGGCACCCGAGATTCTGCAGACGTCACACTGAGAGTGGCATGCAAAGATGTCCACCGCAGACCAAGCAAGCCACAAAATCAGCCAGCCAACCCTATTAACAGGACAGACTTTGTCAGGTGCCCAAAGGCTAATTAGGAAGATGCTGAGTGTTGGTGAGGAATTCCACGGTCTTGGTGCCACCACAAAAAAGTGCCTCTCTCTATTTTCCACCCTCCTTATTTTCATAGGCACCTGGAGAAAGGCTTTGGGGGCACAGACACCCACCTCTGCCCAGCAGTGGCATAGCTCAGCATCCGCTGCTGAGGGTCAAAGAAGATTTTATGGCCCTCCCCTCCCCGATGAAATCAAATTCAATTAAGCGAATAAAAAAAAGATTTTCCAGTTAATTGGCCATAACATTTGATAAAATACAGGTATTCCAATACAGTTTGTTTCATTGCATTTTGCATTCAATTACCATTCCAATGATGTATAGCATGGTGGCATTATTATGCACACTTACTAAGGCTTTCACTATTTTGGCCGCTCAGGCTCAGCTTATGGCTCCTCTCAAAGCTTGTTGCCCAGTGCAATTGCCCCCACTCGCACTCACCTCTAGCTTTGACACTAATTCCCATCCTCCTCCTGTGTTTGCTGGATTCAGAAAGAATGAGGGAAAAGGAGCAGAAGAGGAAGTGGGGAAGTAAAGAGGAAAGGAGAGTGGTGGGCTAGAGTGTCCGAGGAGCAGCAGCAGTGTCCAAGGCACACCACTGGGCAAGAGGTGGCCTCTTTTGGCCTCTTGCCTCTGACATCAAAAGATCTTGGGTCACACCTGGGATTTTCTGTGTGGAAAACCTGTGCTCAGCCCCTCATAACTCCCCTCGCTCCTCTTTGCCCACCTCTGTCCTGGGCCTGTATGTGGCTTTGCACCAGGCAGGTGCAAAGGCGTGTGTATGCGCGTGCTGCATTTTTGGGTGTTTAGGGCAGAGGGCAAGTGCCTGACGGCTCTTGAAAGAACCAGAGAGGCTGGCAAGGGAGAGGTGGCCCTGCCCAGATTGTCTCTGCAGTGCACAGACCTCCTCAGGGCAGGGGCTCCGGCCAGGCATCCATCATTCCAGGGAAATGCCCTCTCATTGGTGAAATTGATCCGTCTTCAGGCACCCCTGCGGAAGTAATCAGAGCTGATGGCCATTGATCACACCCGGCCCCTGAAATCCCCATTAGACGGACAGAGTTAATTTGTCTCTGCTCCCCTGCTGCTTGCTGGATGAGGCCATCCATTCTGAGTGTATTAACCCAGTTGCTGTCTGCCTCCTGGGAAGCCAAGTTCCCCTCTGCCCGTCCTGAGCAGAGTCTCCGATACTTGCAAAAAGGCCGCTTGAAAAGGCACTTGTGGACCCCAGGATGTCAGATGGGGGAGGGAGGAGAGTCATGTGATCCTCTGTTATTTGCTTCTTTTCTGTGCAAAGCATTTGCCCTCCAGGGCTGGCCCATCCATAAAGCCAGCTGAGGCAGTTGCCTCAGGCAGCAGATTGGCAGGAGGCACCACCCCCACCCCCTCACTCACCGCCACTGCTCAGCCTCCCACTGCCTGGAAGGAAAGTGGAGTGAAAGAGGAGAGTGATGGGCTAGAGCAAGGCCTGCAGGACAGATGTGGCCCCCAGAAGCAACCTCTCCGGCCCCCGTTCTAATTGGGCTCCTCCATCATGTTAATTGGACACTCTCATATCTTCAAATTATGAACAGGATTTGCACATTTTCTCTTCTGTCATTTGCAGCTAATGAGTTCCTATGTGAGAACCAAGTGCTCATTTTTGACCGTCATCTGCTTAATGATGTCATTTCCTGCTGAATGATGTCACTTTTGGCCCGCAGCAGGTGCCACGAATTCTAGTCTACATGAAGTTTTTACACCCCTGGGCGAGAATGCCTCTCACTCTATGCTTCTGAGTGAAGCAGTGGTGGAGAGGTGGGAAGAATAGAGGTTGGCCCATCATGTGAGACGTATAACATTATGGGATGGATAGAGGGAAGTTATTTTTCCTCTCCCACAACACCCAGACCAGGGAAATCCACTAAAGTGGACTGGTGGGAGAACTGGAACTGAGAAAAGGAAATATTTCTTTACCAAGTGTGCAATTGGGCTGTGGAACTCCTTGCCACGTGATGCTGTGGTGGCACCTGGCCTGGATGCCTTTCAAAGGAGATTGGGCAGCTTGATGGAGGAAAAGTCCATCACGTGATGGGCGTGTGCAGCCTCCTGGTTTTAGAAGTAGGCCAACTCAGAAGACCACGGGCAAAGAGGTGGCTACAGGATGCAGGTCTTGTGTGCTCCCTGAGGCATCTGGAGGAGGCACTGAACTGGGGGATTGGTAGCAGGTCCAAGCCAGCCAAGGATGCTGTCAGGGGGTCAGTGAAGCTGGGCATTGGCCAAGAGCCTGTGTCCAGCAGAGGGTGCCTCTGGTCAGCCCCCTGAACTTCCTGTAGTGATAGCAGTGGGGGTGCCAGTGAGCCATCAGGGATGGGGCCAGTGATGTCATGCAGGGGGTACGCGGGGGTACACGAGTACTGGTTTCTAGGATTACAGCTGGCCCCGCCCATCCGCCCGCCCATCGTCGACTCCGCCCTCTGCAACGTTTGAATTTCCTGCATGTTTGAGTTGCCTGCATGTTCTCAGAGCCAGGCAGGCAGGCAGGCAGCGAGCGGAGCCTTTCCTTTCCTTGCCACTGAAAAATGAGCTGCTCTGGGGTTTTAACATGATGCCAGGCCTCCTTCACATGTTCTGGGGGTGCTGTGGAATACTGTTGCAACTGTTGGGTCAGTTTAAAATCATCTGAGGCCTCAAAAAGGGCTTTTTTGATGTCACTTCCTGCCACGACCTCACTTCTGGCTTATGACGTCACTTCCGGTGGGCGGGTCCCGACATGTGCCAATCAAAAGTGAGTACCTGTTCTTAAATCATTTAGATGACACCACTGGATGGGGCCATGGGAAATCCAGCAGAGATTTTCCCCAGGACCCTGAACAACCTGCCAACAACCTGCTGTGTCCCCTCCCCTGGCCCCCCATATAGCACTCTTGCTATCTCCAATACTCACCTATCCTGAGGTTTCTGATGAAGCGCATTGCATTTCACTCTCTATTAACAATCAACTGGAAAGCCGATGATTTTGGATCTAGTGACATTGGTACTTTTTTTCCATGCTGTTTGGAGATCAGGGATTCTTTACCAAACTGATTGTGTGACACATCCGGTTCCCAAGGACCACAGCATCGCACATCATGCTCGTCTGCTTAGGCTTGTTTTCATTCTGCAGGGGAAGCCGTTCACCTCGCCCGAGATTTTGGCTACGTGTGTGAAACAGAGTTCCCAGCCAAGGCTGCAGCAGAATACCTCTGTCGCCAGCACTCTGACCCCAGCGAACTCCATGCCCGGAAGAACATGCTTCTGGCAACCAAGTGAGTGTGAGATCCATACAGCTCCTCTTTGCATATGAAGTTTCTAGAACAGCCATTTTCAATGTTTTTCTTCTCGGGGCACACTGACCTCTATGGTATTCTCTATGGTCTTTGCCTCTTATAATGTCACTTCCTGCTTCCAGGAGACTCTTCTGAGTTCTGTGGCTCTGTTTCTGTGGCATCTGTCTGCAGTTACAAATTGTCCTTTGTCAGCTGAGCCCTAGAAACGGAGGTGATGGAAGAAGAGGGACAGGCAATGAATATGTGACTACTGACAGTTGCCTTAGAGACAGAGCCGCAGAACCAGGAAGAGGTTCTCAGCGGTTTCCAACATCTGTGCTCTAAACTACCACAGCGTACCTGTGGACCTTTTGAGGCACACCAATATTCCACGGCACACTGGTTGAAAAGCCTGCTCTTTAAAGTATATAAAACTATCAGGAACTCTTATAGAGGTGCTGAATAGTCTAGGGGTGCTGAATAGTCTAAACCAGGGGGCTCCAAACTCCAGCCCGCGAGCCAGATCTGGTGCCCCGTTTTCCTTCTCCAGTGTGACCAGTGGCTTGTGTTCCGCTGGGGCCGGTGTAAAAGACCCCTACCACAGATCCCAGGGGTAGTAGGTACCTACAAGTTACCTATTGCCAGGTACCTCCAGGGTCTGCCCCTCCACAGTAAGCCATGCACATGGCATTCTGTGCGTGTGCGGCTGGCTGCGAAGATCCCTGGGAGTTCTAGTAGGGGGTCTTTCGCACCGTCCCCGGTGGAACACAAAGCACTGTTAGCACCAGGGATGGGTTTCCCTGCTGCAGTGGTCTCCAGCTTGGAGGCTCTTGTTCTAACCTGAAAGCTCTGCAAATGGTGGCAAACAGAGGGCTGTCCAGTGGCATAGCTAAGCTGCGCTGGGGGGGGGGGTACATTGCCCCCTCTGTGGTGGAGTGGCAGCTTTCCATCTCTCTCTGCTGGAGGGGGGGGGAGTTGACAGCTTTCCCCTGTGGTGCTCAGAAACTGCTGTGAAATTGCTGCCCACCCTCATCTCTAAAAAGGTAAAGGTTTCCCCACGACCGAATGGTCTAGTCGTGACCGACTGTAGGGGGCGGTGCTCATCACCGTTTCAAAGCCTGTAGAGCCGGCGTTTTGTCCGAGGACAAGCTTCCGTGGTCATGTGGCCGGCATGACTATATGCAGTAGCGCACGGAACGCCGTTCCCTTCCCACCGAAGTGGTCCCTATTTATCTACTTGCATTTAGGTGTTTTCAAACTGCTAGGTTGGCAGGAGCTGGGACAAGCAACGGGAGCTCCCTCGGTCGCGCGGTCTCGAACTCCCAACCTTGTGGTCAAAAGCCCAGCAACAGCGGACTAACTCGCTGCGCCGCCATGGCTCTACATGGCTTCAAAAGGAGCCGTTTCTGGGGCCAAGGCCACACATGCGTGGAGGAAGGGGTGTCACTCCACAACCCTCCGTGGGCACCAGTTGGCTCAGCTACACTACAGGGGCTGTCCGTTCTTTGGGAACTTTCTTCCAGCCAAGTCTAAGCACTGGACTAATTGTCTGTGACTAACTCAGGCCATCCTGAATAGGGGCCTGGATTAAGACCAGCTTTGATCCAGGTTTGCAGCCTGCTATTTAGCAATATTGCCTAGCAATGAGTCCAGTAGGACTTACTCCTGAGCAAGGGAACAGCCCTGCAACCTTCAAGTCCCCTTGATTCCTCATGTTTAACTGTTTCCTATTGACTTTCATGGGACTTCAGGAGTCCAGTTCAATGCACAAGGCAGGGCTGGCCTTAAGCCAATGCGACCAATGTCATCACAGTGGGCCCCACACTTTGGGGGGGGGGGAGTCCACAGCAGTGCAGCAAGCAAATTGCCTGCTGCTGCAGACAGGATCTCTATGGGCTGTAGGTCAGTGGGGCGGGCAGAACAGCTTTCCCTTGAGTCCTCCTACCTGCACCTGCCTACAAATGGCTCAAAATGGGCCTCCTGGAAGCAGTTGGCAGGGATGTCATTGTGTCACCACCAACTATTTCCAGGTGCCATGAGTAGCACCACGAGTGGGTGTGGGGGGGCACAGGGAGGGTGAGGGGCCCCACAGGAATGCCCCACAGGAATGTCCCTAGAGCCGGCTCTGGCACAGGGTCTCATTCATCTCGATGGAACTGTGTTTTGAATAAATGTGCGTAGTGCATAATTGTGGGTGGACCACAGTGCTCAGTTCATGCACACCTGTACGTGGCAAATCATCCAAAAGATCTGCTGTCCCTGGACTACTGTCTGGCAAAAGGTGCTGCTCTTGGGAGCTGGCTGTCCCCGGTGTAGCTCTGGATTTTGCGCACATGGCGCTTGGAATGTGCATTCCACGTGTAAGTGATCCTTTCTCTCCTTCTAGGCAAATCTGCAAAGAGTTTGCTGATTTGATGGCCCAAGATCGCTCTCCCCTTGGAAACAGCCGGCCCTCCCTCATCTTGGACCCCGGAGTTCAGAGCTGCTTGACCCACTTCAGCTTAATAACTCATGGTTTTGGGGGGGCCAGCGATCTGCGCGGCGCTCACGGCGTTCCAGAACTACTTGGTGGAGTCGCTGAAAGGGCTGGATAAAATGTTCATGAACAGCACAGGAAATGGCCATGCAGTCAGCGACTCCAAAACATCAGAAAAGGACGTGAAGCATAGGAAATAACCCACACGGTCCCCCAATTTGTCCCAGTAAGACGGGGATCTTCCCAGATCGTGAGATAGGAGGCCTGGTCTTTTCAACATTGGGGAAAGTAAAAAAAAGACCTCTCCTGTCCTGCCACGTTTCCTGAACTGTGACGGACATATCTCTGAAACCATCAAGAAAAAGGTGAAGAGGAGAAACATCCACATGGATCTCAAGGAGAGGGAAGCCGATCAAACAGAAACCATCAAACAGGTTGATGGCTTCTGTTACACTTTTGATTTCCAGTAGTGGGTATCGGAAGCTTGGTCACATGTGCCATTGCGTTGTTTCTCATGTGTTTCTTTTAAGAGCCCATAGTCATAAAATATTGCAGTGTTCCAGGTGATAATTTGAAGTGAATGGCATAACATGAAGCTGCCTTGGTGAAATCAAGAATGATACAAAGTCAGTGAGGCAATGGCCCTTTCTCATGTGACAGATGTGGGCATGTATGTCAGGGGTGGTGGAAGGCATCGAATGATGTCTGTTGTGGTCCTATAGTCATGGAAAACAGAAGTTTCCCAGTCATGAGCCAACAATGTTATTTACGGATTTCAATCAACTGCAGGTCACTGTGGGCTTTCTCCAGGCCCAGTCAATTTCAGCAGGATGGACACACGGGCACACGGACACACACACACACACGGACACACGGACACACACACGGACACACACACACGGACACACACACACACACACACAGAGAGAGTCTTTTCCCCTTCCGTGTTTGTCAAGTATCTTTTGGTTGACTGGGACCCAAGATGACTGCGATTCTCCAACTAACCTCCCTTCCCAGGTTTTCAAAATAATAGTAATAATATTAAACTAATGAATAAATATAATAAATTAATAAATGGTTAAAGCACAAGGAGCAGGACTTGAAGGAGGCCAAACCAGACGTTTTTGAAAACTGTATATATTTATTTATGTGTAATTAAATCAAAAAAAGTTTTAAAATGTCCAGTGCGCATTATTTATATCCAATTAAGTTGGGACTTTTTAAAAAAATTCTTTTTGAATAAGTCGGTCTTTGGAATTTTCTGGAATGAAGTTTTGGGTACACAGCACGGTAGCATGGACAAAGGCCTTTGATACGAATACTAACTAGAGACATTTACCCCGGTTTGGGTTTCTTTCTTTCTTTTGTACGTGCTGTTGTTCCTTTTAAAAGCTGCAATAGATGTACAATCTGCCACCACAACACTGTCAGTCATCATCTTAATAAAATCTCTTTTTATTTGGAAACCAAACTCCATCCCTTTGTTTGTGATGTTGACCATGGAATAGCCAACTGCGATTGGGGCAAACATTAAAATGTAAAAATTCAAGGACGTGCAGGGGAAAAAAGCCAAGGTGAAGGATAATCCGAAGAGCAAGTAGATTTTTCTGAGGAAAAGATTGGTGGTATGTAGTGGATTGTTAATAAAGAAATCACAGAGTTGGAAAAGACATACAAGGTCAGTTCTAGTCAAACGCTCTGCCTGAATTGTTGTGTTTCTTTTTGCACAGACTCAGGGTTAGGCCGGCACAGTTAGGCCAGCAAAGTTTGGCCGGCAGCAGGGCCACCATAAAGTGTGTTTGGACCACTCTCAGAGTCAGGGAGGATGGCGCACATCTATGTGATGGCCTATCAGACTCTGAGAGTGGTCCAAATATACATTGTGGTGTCCCTTCTGCAGCCCAAACTGTGCTGGCCTAACTCCAGGTTAGGATTGCGTGCCCAGTAGCGTCCGTGAGAGGGGGGCACACAACACTGTTTTGCAAAGTGCCTGTATGTGCCGTTTAAGCTTTCCCCCGCCCCTTTGGAGCCATTCCAAAGGGTAGGAGGTGTGGACTGATGGTTGAGCTGCTGGTACTGCCTGAAGCTAAGCAGGAGAATCTGTGGTTTGCTTCTGGATGGGAGACGGATGCCAGGCTGGGACAAGCTGCAGGACCTGTGGTGGCAGAACGGGGTCGCTGTGGAGATGACGACTCACCGCAAGTGAGAGTTGTGAGAAGGCCAGCCGGCAAAAGAACGCAATGCGACCTTGAGGACCTGTCCAGGCCTGACTTGCGACGGCCTGCTGAGGCTTGATGGCAGCAGCCAAAGGAGAGAACCACACTGGGGAAGGCTGCATCTGGGACTGAGGATTTGGCGGATCACAAGATTACTGTAGGTTTGTAAAAAACCCATTGAAAAAAGGGTGGTTCAGACTCGCCTGCCCATGTCAGCCGCCTGGGGCATTTGCTTCGGCACGGGGAAGGCGGCGTAGAAATTCCTCAAAATCAAAATCAAGTTCCGGGCGGCGAGAGCAAAGCGGTGGAGGGGATTGATCCGTTCCTGGCCTGAGTGAGTGGAAAGCAAATGAGCGCTGCTTGCATTGGTGGCAAGCTGGCAAACGTAGGGGGGGGGAACGGTCCCCTGAGCACGTGGCCCCCTCGCAATCGCCCACGGAGGCACCTGTTCTTCCCCAAAGCTACAGCCACTCCCCACAGGGCGCCGTGCTTCAGAGCCTCTTCCCAGCAGCTCAGCGGTTCTCAAGCAGTTTAGCACCGGGGCCGTGACCGTATTAACCCGCGGGCAGGTCCCTCGGCTTTCCAGCACTTGTAGGCCCCCTTCGATACTAACTCGGCCGTGGGTTCCTACGGCCCTGGGCTGCCTCCCAAAAGAAAAAGGAGGGCACGCCCCTAGCCCTGCTCACTTGCCCCCTCCTCTCCTGGCACAGCTCCCGCTGCTCCTCCTCCCCCCCCCCACACCGCAGGCCGGGGCGTCACGGCAGTTCTGTGTTGCTGCAGGTCGGCTCCCTGCAGCCTGCCAGGAGCAACAGGGCCAGTCTCGGGCCTTGTTCCCCATCATCAGGGCAGGCTAGCCAGAACATTGACAGGCCCCCACTCCTGCGGGACTAGAGCCTAGAGCGCGGGGCAGGACTTTGTGTAGCAGCCCACAACACTTCTCAGGTGTTTAAGTCAGTGGTGGGATTCAGGGGGGTTCGCCCAGGTTCCATAGAACCGGTTGTTAAATGGCCGGGCCCCGCCCACTCACTTACCTCGGCTGGCTTCGGTGGGTTTTTTTGCTCCAGCTATGATGTCATAGAACCGGTTGTTAATTCATTTGAATCCCACCACTGGTTTAAGTCCATCGTGGGCTATAGGCAATGATGGGTTGTAACCAGTAGTGTCATGTAACCGGTACGCTGGGCGGGAGGAACGGGTGAACGGCAGCCCGTGGGGGCGGGGAAGACGGCGAAACGGAGCTTTACGCAACGGGCGGGCTGCCGCTCACCCGTTCCTCCTGCCCAGCGTACCGGTTACATGACACTACTGGTTGTAACCTCCTTACATCAGTAGTAGGCTACTTCAGAGTACTGGGTGCAAGGGAGTGGCAACAGGATGCAGGCATCTTGTTGTCTCATGCCTCCCTGGGGCACCTGGTGGGCCGCTGTGAGATACAGGAAGCTGGACTAGATGGGCCTTTGGCCGGATCCAGCATAGGGGCTCTTCTTATGTTCTTAACTACTGACGGCGTTCCCAGCGCAATTCCCCCCCCCACTTGGAATCGGAGTTGCGTCCTCCAGATGCATGTAATTGTTGGCCCCGCCTGAGTTCCGATGAGTTCCTTTCGCGCCAATGTGTTTCTTTCCATTCATGCCGGACACCTTGTTGAACAGGCCAGCCTTGCTCCGGGACAGAAGAAAGAGATCATAAGAACATAAGAACATAAGAAGAGCCCCGCTGGATCAGGCCAAAGGCCCATCTAGGCCAGCTTCCTGGATCTCACAGCGGCCCACCAGGTGCCCCAGGGAGGCATGAGACAACAAGATGCTTGCATCCTGTTGCCACTCCCTTGCACCCGGCACTCTGAAGTAGCCTACTACTAATGTAAGGAGGTTACAACCCATCATTGCCTATAGCCCACGATGGACCTTTCCTCCAGAAATCCGTCCAATCCCCTCTTAAAGGCATCCAGACCACATGCCATCACCACCTCCTGTGGCAAGGAGTTCCACAGATTAACTACCCGCTGGGTAAAAAAGTACTTCCTTTTATCTGTTTTAACTCTCCCAACCCTCAGCTTTAGTGGATGCCCCCTGGTTCTGGTGTTTTGAGAGAGGGAAAAGAACATCCCTCTATTGACTTTATCCCTTCCATGCATAATTTTGTATGTCTCAATCATGTCCCCCCTCAGGCGCCTTTTTTCTAGACTGAAGAGCCCCAAACGCAGCCTTCTCAAACATAAAGGCCTCTTGGTTGAGGTGCCCGAAGAGTTTTGGAAGCAGACAAAATTCAGGTCACGGGGGGGGGGGGGAGGCGGAGAATGCCTGGCTCAGGAAAAAAAGAATTGGCAGTGGTTAACCTCAAATCCGTGGCCAGCTGATGCAAACATTTGTCGGGGTGGAGAGGCTCGCCTAAGGTGACCCCCCAGCAATGTTTTTGCAGCCAATTTGCCTGTCATTTGTTCCCTTGAAGCACGGGTAGGAAATGACATGGTAAAGCTGAGGAATATTTGCTAGATTCAAGCGCACAGCTCAAGCGGCCTGGCTTGGAGACGTCCGCCACGCTCCTCTTCCTGCAAAGTGTGAAAACGGGCTTTGTGCTTTCTGTAGAAAGCAAGTCAAAGTGGCCTTTAATTTTAACAGATCCAAGCCCAGCCCCCCATCCATTAACTCTAACGCAGCACTGAAACACATTATAGACACGCCACATGTGTGGCATTTGTAAACCGTGAGCAATTTTAACCGAGAGCTATAAATCAGGAATATTAGTGTTTCTATGCAACTATCCTTGGTTGATATAATCACCGCCCCAAACCTAAATGCGAGTCCTTGCAGAATCCAAACCCTGCAAATCCTTGCAGGCAGTTCCGTCTAGCACTTTCTCCCAGTTGGGGACAAAATTTGCCCAAAATAATTGAAGACCTGCATAGAGATGTTTGGGTCAAAATAAGAATGCGGCAGTTTCGTATATAGGGTTCATTTTAAAATTTTAAAAAGATGGGAGGAATTATTTCGGCAGATGTGGGGTTGTGATGGAGCTGGCTCAAAACCTCATGGAGCACAAAATGCCAGCCACCCCATTGCATCACTGACCCACTGCTCTTCCTCCCCCTCCTTGCATTCAAAAAGACAGGCCTGAAGCAGATGACGAACTGCAAAGGAGAAGAGATAGCTGGGCGGGAGCATCAGAGCCCTGGATCCTGAAGAGCCCAACTGGGGAAATATGCCATTCAAAACCAGGGATGTGCAGAAGCCACTAAACCCAAGTCATGAGCTGAATCACAAGTTAGCGACCCCTCGACTCACGGAAAAATTTCAAGTCATCTTGACTCAAGTCCCGAGTCATTTTGAGAAACGAGTCGAGTCCTTGAGCAAGCAAACAAACAAACCTTGAGCCTTCCTCATCCCCTCCACCCCAGCCCCCCTTCCTGGAATCACCTACCCTCCTTCCACCACATCTGCTGCCGTGGATCTGAAGGACGGCTTCCGGTTAGCCCATGAGGCCTTTTGGAGTAATGCAGAAGCAAAAAGATTGAAAAGTAAGCAAATAAGCGCGCGCACACACACACACACACACACACACACACACACACACACACACACAC
>JAJKFI010013833.1:0-34613 GCA_029204185.1 Lerista edwardsae
ATTTGGAAAATTCGTAACTCAGCTCTGCTGGTGTGTCAAAAAAAAAACCCCCACGCACACACACACGCACACATGCTGCAGGGCTTGTCGCCCGAGTTTAAAGAGAGAGACGGAGGCACAGACAGCGGGCACGCGGAGGAACAAGTCTTTGCAGGGAATCGCTTAGATTCATATGCATGCCCAGCTGCCGTCCATTACCTCCAGGAATTTCATTTTTACCCCATTTGGGGTAATTTACCCCTGTTCCCTGACCACTGGGCTAGTAGTTAGCTAGCTGAAGGTAGCTTCACCTCACACTGCTTTTTATGCTAATCCCACAGTGATTCGCCTCAGGTGGGTGATTGGTCCACCTTATGGCTGTCACTTACATTCAGTCCACAACTCAACTCCTTAAAGCCATAAAAATTCCTTTAAGGCTTTTTCTGCAGCCTGACAGGGTGACATTCATCCCCTTGCCCCGGGCAAGCCCCAGCCTGAGATTGAGTCAATTGGGACCTGCGTCAGCCAAATCGTGAGCACAAGTCCGCGTTGATCTGCGTCAGCCAATCGGGTCCAGGAAAGGGAATCGGTTATGGCATGTGCTGGCGCCACCAATCTCATCCGCCTCCTGGACTTGATCCACATGCCCCACTCCCATCGCCACATTCCCCCACCCTTCCCTCCATGCCTTCTCCCTGCCCTTCCCCTACCCCTGAACTCCACGCATGGCCCTTCCAGCATGGCCCAGAGGGTGTCCTCTGCGGTGCTGGCACCAGCAGGAAGGTGTTGGCCTTACCACCAGCACAGCAAACACGCTCCAGCCTACAGCATGTTTGTGACCGTCTGTGTCAGCGGAGTGCATATTCTCACGCTGCAGAGGCTGGATAGGGTTGCGCGAACAACAACGAGATGAGATTGCTACGATGAGATTGCAGGCTTTGAACCACTTACGTGTGTTCTGCCAAATTCCCTGCTGGGCCTCCCCAAGGGCCCCGATGCCCACACTCGGCTAACTAGTTTCCCCTCCAGAGCGGCCTCAGAGATAGGCAAGAGGGAGGGGGTTCAGTCACCCATTGGGCCTCCTCTCTTCCAGTAGCTTTGCTTGGGATCACAGGCTGGCCAGCCTCCTCCAGACTGCCCTCACCACTGGCTTAGCTCCAAACTACTCTGTCTAGCACCAACAAACCCCACCACCAAACAATAGGCAGTCAGCTTGCCCAAGCCACAACTGCCTCCTCCACTTGGTGGCTCCAGGGGCGTGGCAGCCATACAACAGTTCCCAATAATTTCCCAAAATAAGCTTACCTTCCTTTAGCCAGTCAGTCCACCTATCCAGTCTGTCCACCAGTCCTTCAGGCAGGCAGTCCAGCCAGCACTCCATCAGTCAATCCCAATCCATCCATCCAGCACCTACCTGGTGCTCCTGTCCAGCACCTACCTGGTGCTAATCACCCTTTAGTAATCCATCCAGCACTTACCTGGTGCCCTCCTCCAGCAGCTACCCAGGTCTTTACTGCAGCTCTTGTCTCCAACTTTATACTGAGGCCAGCCAATCAGTGGGCAGGCTTTAATTCATCAACCACACCCATCTGCACTTGTGCTAACCTCCCTTCATTGGCAGGGGACTCATCAGCCTATAGCTGTGCTTCCGAGGCTTGCAAAGACCTTGGGGGTTAACCCTGGCTTATCTGGGACAAGGGCAGTGATGTCATCCGAGCGCGCCAACTACCGGAATGCTCGGATGATTGACAGCCCTCCGCCCCTATGGCGGAGGGCTGCCACGCCCTCCCAAGCCTCACTGCGCCGGAATTGCTCCATTTTAGAGCGATTCCAGATGCAAGGGAGGGCGGATGGGCCCAGCAGCAGCTTGCCCGTCCTCCGAAGCAGCGGTGCAGCCCGAGAGCTCCGCGGAACTAGCGGAACGGAGTACCGGGCCGTTCCACCTGAATGACGCCTCTGGACAAGGGGCTATTGCTGATACCATTCCCTATCTCCTCAGGGTCTCCCCTGCCTTTTCCAATACAATGTGACACTTGAAATGCATATATGAATGGCTGACTGAGAGAGGAGAGGCACTGGTAGTGCCAACTAGCCTTCTGGCCAATGTAGGTTTTACATCTCTGTTACAAAACCTCTTAAGGTATGAGCACATATGCAAAAGCCCACCAGCTTTTGCCTTGTTCCCTTGAAAACCCTCTTTCTACCAATGATGCGCTCGAGATTGCATTTCTACCGAAGTTGCTGTAACGCATCATTGGAAGAAAATGGTCTTAGTTTTGCATCATGTCAGCTATAATATGTGTACAGTATGTGTACAACGACTCTCCACTTGCAGAGAGATGGGCACCTCATCACTCATTTTATAGCTGGGATATCCTCACAAAGCTAAAACATTTATTTGTTTGTTTGCAGACTTTATACCCTGCCTGTCCCATGCTGAAGCAAATGCCCAAGGGGGCTACCATGGGCAGGCTGGTCTAAACCACCATTTTTCAATAGGGGTTTTTTGTTGTTGTTGCAAATATACAGTATTTTGGTATTCATCGAATCCTCAGTCCCAGATACAGCCTTCACAATGTGGTTCTCTGGCTGCATGCATCGAGCTTCAGCAGGCAATTGTCAGTCCAGCCTAGACAGGTCCACAAGGTTGTATTCCATTCTTTTGCCAACTGGCCTCCTCACACATTCCCACACTGCGCATTTGAGCAAGAAGTCGTCTAAGTGCAGCCGTACTGAAAAACTCCCAAGACTATGAATAATGCAGGAAACGTCTCCATCGCTCGCAAGATGATTTGTGCCTGTAAACATCTAGCACTATATACCTGCAGTATGATTGCTGTTTTAGTTAATTTCCCCTAATGAAGAATGGTGTTGTGGTACAAACAGCACTTGCTAATAATGAGCAAGTGCCATTGCAGCAGTAGGCGGTAAATTTTTGATTAACAGCAGAGAGAATGGAAAATCCATTAGAATTCAGCACGTGATGGCTCTCCTTTGAGGGCCTGACAAGGAAATTGTTTCCTTCAACAACTGGGTTTTCCACTGATATATTATGGACACAGAGGCAGATCTAAGGGAGGCAAAGCTCTAAGTGTTGCAAGAAGCCTTACCCTGTCATGTAAATCCCTCCTCTCCCTTGCTGCTGTAGCCAGTAAGCAACACCAAGATGTTGCTTTTCCCTGTGAGGATTGGCTAGAACAGTGCAGGAGAGGAGTGTTTTCCACTGCAAGGTAAGGCTTCTTGCAAAACTTAGAGAATTGCCCTCCCTTAGATCTGCCTCTGTACTAGAAAGAAAAATGGACCACACTCAACAGAAGCCTTTGGACCTGTTCAGGTGTATGTTTGGATGTCTGTTTTCAAACCTTTTAGCACCGGGACCCACTGGAAGTAAGAACATAAGAAAATGCCTTGCTGGATCAGGCCAAGGGCCCATCTAGTCCAGCTTTCTGTATCTCACAGTGGCCCACCAGATGCCTCAGGGAGCACACAAGACAACCAGATATTTGTATCCTGCTGCCACTCCCCTGCATCTGGCATTGTAAAGTAGACTATTACCCTTGCACCACCCCCAAGTGATGACATGCCCAGAATTGCCATCACAATGACACCAGAACCTGCTGCTTTCCTGAGAAAGCAGCAATTAGTTGGGTTATTTCTCAGCCATTTTCCAATAGCAAGGTGAATCAGAAAGGAAAAAAGCCTATTTACGACCTTGACACAAGCAAAATAACCACACAGCCCTCCCCCTTTCCAGCATCCCATCTTCCTGTATTTTCAATATGGCTGCTCAAGATTCTTCGCAACCCACCTGAAATTGGCTCGCCACCCACTGGTGGGTCCCCACAGTTTGGGAACCACTGCTTTAGGGGTTGATCGTACAAACTAAAGGCAGAAAACAGAGCAGAAAATGGGCCCACCAAAAGGGTGCAAAGGTTTATGTGGATGTATCTATACCAGAGACGTAAACTGATTTGATAATCATCCTGCTTTCCACATTGGTAGCCCCTAAGAAGGGCATGAAGGCAGGCACCCTCCTCTGTATCAGATTTGCAATGACCTACTGCTCTGAGTCCGAACATCCATTTAACTATCAGAATACTATTGATAGACCTGCCCCCCTAAATTTGTCTCACCCCCTTATAAGACCTTTCATTTCATGCCATGTCAGGTTTGTTCCCGCAACCTCCATGGTTCAAGGTCTGTGTTTTCACAAAGCTTGCTTGTGTATACCTGAATGCAGTGGCATTCCTATAGGGCAAAATGCTAAGGGCGCAATCCTAACCTGGAGTTTGGCCGGCACAAGAGATACCATAAAGCATGTTTGGACCACTCTCAGAGTCAGAGAGGCCAGAACACAAATGTGAGCCATCCTTTCTGGTTCCAAGAGCGGTCCAAATGCACTGTACGGTAGCCCTTGTGCTGGCCAAACTTTGCTGGCCTAACTCCAGGTTAGGATTGCGTTCTAAGTTTTGTAGAAGCCTGAGCTCCTGTGTAAAGTGGCCCCATAATAGGAAGGCCCCTCGCCTTCAGAGCCATTTGCAGCTTAGAGAGCTTGCCAGAAGGCTTTGCTCTCCAAGCGGCAAATGACGCTGAAGGCTCTGAAGGGACTGCTTTACAGAGGAGCTCAGGCTCTTGCAAAACATAGTGCTTTGCCCACTCTAGGAACACCAGTGCCTGAATGTGCATAAGACCCTGCATCTCTGATCCAGCACCTCAGAAAACGGGGAGTTTATGTGAAACAGAAAACTGGGATTATGTGTGAACATATGCTTGATTGTACGTGTTAGGGCTTGATTCAGATGTGACTCTTGAATTCTTGAAGGTCAGGGTAGGGTCCATAGGTCCTTGTTCAGCCCCTTCTATGCCTACACCTGAATCTTTTGAGGGTGCTTCTCTTGAATAACTCCCCCCAGCCCTTGTGTGCATGTATCTACACTACAGCTACTACAGCTGTGAACTGATTTGACAGCCATTCTCAATTCCCAGGAACATTGGTGAAAGGGCTGTAACCCCCCATTGCAGAACCAAACAGTGTTCTCACCAATAAAATTTCCCAGGATTCTTTGCAGGAAGCTATGATAGTTGCACTGATATACCACCAAAATACATTCCTAGTAGCATCTGTGTCTCCAATCCCCATTCATTTGAATTGTTCTTGTGCAGGAGAACCAACTAGGCCCTTGAAGGCTGGCAGATTTATTCTGACCCATTCCTTCTTTTGGACCTTTCCACAATGTGCCTTAGGGAGTAATCCTAACCCGGAGTTAGGCCGGAATAGTTTGGCCAGCAAAGTTTGACAAGCACAAGGGCCATCGTAAAACACATTTGGACCACTCTTAGAGTCAGTGCTTTATGGTGTCCCTTGTGCCAGCCAAACTTTGCTGGCATAACTGTGCCAGCCTAACTCCAGGTTAGGATTACGCCCTTAATGCTCTTGTCACTGCTTATATGGAACATCCACTAAAATTGAGTGTTGGGAAAGTAAGAACAGATAAAAGGAAATACTGTTTTTACCCAGCGGGTAATTAATATGTGGCACTCCTTGCCACAGGAGGTGGTGATGGCATCTGGCCTAGGTACCTTTAAAAGGGGATTGGACAGATTTCTGGAGGAAAGGTTCGTCGTGGGCTACAGGCCATGATGGTGGTGCAACTGCCTTATCTTAGTAGTAGGCCACTTCAGAATGCCAGGTGCAAGGGAGTGGCAACAGGATGCAGGCACCTTGTTGTCTCATGTGCTCCCTGAGGCATCTGGTGGGCCACTGAGAGATACAGGAAACTGGACTAGCTGAGCCTTTGGCCTGATCCAGCAGGGCTTTTCTTACATTCTTACGATCTGCAGGTGCCATAATGTGCACCTGGAACTTCTTCCCATAGGCTTCCACAAAGGCTAACACCATTTCCTGCAATGAAGGAAAAGATCTGCTTCTGTAATGAACTCTTAAGAAGCCAAAGAACTCAGGTCCATTCCTTGTGTCCTGTCCAGTCCAGGCAGCTGTTGTACTTTTGATGAGCCCTGGCTACGACAGTCTGAATGAGCTGGCAGTCTGCAATGGGGCGTCTTGTTTGGAAAGAGGTCCACAAAACAGGAAGGAGCAAGCTTTTCTCTCAGGGGAACAAAATAACAGCTGTGGTGAGGCTCTGCCACTCAATTTTTCATGAAATCCCTCGCCAAGGAATTTGTGGCATTTGCTGGGTGGATCAGACAACAAGAAATTTAGTGAAGCGGACAAGACGTGTCGCTTTGGTTCCTTGGGGACATTCTGTGGCTTTGAGTGTTCCTTGACTTCATGCGGAGATGCTTCCAAGCTGAAACAGTCAGAGGCAATCTAAGTATAAGCCAGTCAGTTGAAACCCATCCAGATGTCTTAAACATCATTGCTGAAGTTATGAAACTGGAGTGTTTTGAGTACCCTTTGAAGACACACAAGATATCCTTTCCGATCTTCTCCTTTTCCTGTGACCCCTGAGTGTGTGGAGGGGGAGCCAAGGGGATGCCCATTGGGCTGTTGCCTAGTTCCCCTTTGCCACGGTCCCCAATGTATGCAGGGTTCCAGATCTAGGGAAAGAAGCACATAAGACCCTTTTGATGCTTTCAACCAAAGAGCTGGACACCAGAGATGTGGTGAGCAGACATGATCCTGCGGAATAACCAAGGATCGGGCCTAGCACCAGCAGTAAGCTCTTACCACTGGTGTTGCAAAAGTGCCATAAGCAGGGATGTCATGCAGGGGGTACGCGGGGGTACGCGAGTACCGGTTCCTAGGATTACGGTTGGCCCCGCCCATTCACCCGCCCACTTGTCGACTCTGCCCCCTGCAACATTTGAATTTCCTGCACGTTTGAGTTGCCTGCATGTTCTCAGAGCCAGGCAGGCAGGCAGGCAGCGAGCGGAGCCTTGCCTTGCCTTGCCACTGAAAAATGAGCTGCTCTGGGGTTTTGGAACTGTTGGGTCACTTTAACATGATGCCAGGCCTCCTTAACATGTTCTGGGGGTGCTGTGGAATACTTTTGCAATTGTTGGGTCAGTTTAAAATTGTCTGAGGCCTCAAAAAGGGCTTTTTTCATGTCACTTCCTGCCACAACACCACTTCTGGCTTATGATGTCACTTCCGGTGGGCGGGTCCCGACACGTGCCAATCAAAAGTGAGTACCTGTTCTTAAATCATTTAGATGACACCACTGGCCGTAAGGGCTTTCTGCCGGCACGGCACCAGCACCAGGCCCCATCACCAGGAGGCCCCAGTGCAGAGCCAGCCAGCAGTGAGTTCTTTCGGGGCAGGGGAGAGGACGCAAAAAAAGCGGTCGGCCGCTCAGAGCACCGCGCAGTCGCTCCAAGTGCCAGTGACCCAGAAGTAATTGGTGGTGACATCATCACCACAGTTACTTCTAGGTCATGCACTGGGCGGAGGAGGTTGGATGTTGAATGTCATGACCCCGGATGCCAGAGGGGCCAGCTACACCAGGCTTTGGAGCACAGTCAAAGCGATGGTTTTCCTAGTAGCAATATATGGATGTGAGAGCTGGACCATAAGAAAGGCAGAGCGCCGAAGAATAGATGCTTTCGAATTATGGTGTTGGAGAAGACTCTTGAGGGTCCCCTGGACTGCAAGGAGATCCAATCGGTCAATCCTCCAGGCGGCAGAGGATGAGATGGTTAGACAGTGTCACCGAAGCAATGAACATGAAATTGGGTGAACTCCGGAAGCTAGTGGAGGATAGGGAGGCCTGGCGTGCTGTGGTTCATGGGGTCGCGAAGAGTCGGACACGACTTAGCGACTGAACAACAACAAATGTCAAGAACATTGTGCAGGAATTAAAATGGTGGCGTCAGATGCACCAGAAAGAGACACATTTGTAAAAGGGGCCTGCTACAGGCATCAGATATGGTGGGCTCTACTGTGGCTTGAGGGTGCTGAATGCAAATGCCAGAACTGCCTTAATGCTCTTTCTTTCTGTTATTTTTATGTTCACCCACTCATCTTTTTTTCTCTCTCTTTCACAGGACCTTGTAAGAGAAATCTGAATCCTCCAATGTTCTAAAAGCTCCATCATGTTCATAACAATGTGGGTTTGCGCGGTCACGGATCTTCTCTGAAGCGGCTTGCATATCTACTAAAGTTACTGTTGTCAAGCTTCGTTACTGGGACGGACTGAACTCATCTGTTTAATTGGCTCGTGGTTCCATACTTTGACATCACAATGAGTGGTGTCCTCTCGTATTTGGACCCCCGGCGGATCCAGTGGGGTGCCACGTGGTATGCCATGCATTCTAGAATCCTCCGTACCAAGCCTGTGGAATCCATGCTCGAGGGGACAAGTACCACCACATCCCATGGGACCAAACTGGCCCAGGTGCTCACCACCGTGGATCTGGTTTCACTGGGCGTCGGCAGTTGTGTTGGTACCGGAATGTATGTCGTCTCTGGCCTGGTTGCTAAGGAGATGGCAGGACCTGGGGTCATCGTTTCCTTCATCATTGCGGCTGTAGCCTCCATTTTGTCTGGTGAGTCGTTCTGAAACATATAATTGCATTTATCGTTTACTGCCAAAATAATGAGAACCGATTCTTGGTCCCATTAATCATCTGGGGTAACTAAATAACTTCTTTGTCATTCGCCTCTTTAAACAAAGCAGGAAACGCGGAACACAATGGCTCCCAGAGAGCTCTGCAATTCCTGCTTTGTTTAAAGAGCCTGCATGCAGGAAAGATGCAGACTCTTTTCTCTTTTGGCTTGCTCTTTTCTCTATCAGGCTCTGTAAACAATGGGAAATGTGAAGCTCACTGGGGATGCAATCCTAACCTGGAGTTAGGCCGGCGCAGTTAGGCCAGCAACGTTTGGTCAGCACAAGGGACACCGTAAAGTAGGTTTGGACCACTCTCAGAGTCAGAGAGGCCAGCACACAGACGTGCGCCATCCTCCCTGACTCAGAGAGTGGTCCAGACGCACTTTATGGTGGCCCTTTTGCTGGCCAAACTTTGCTGGCCTAACTGTTCCGGCCTAACTCCAGGTTAGGACTGCGCCCTGGGAGTGATCCCAGCATGCTTAGCGTTTCCTGCTTTGATTCCAG
Source organism: Lerista edwardsae (assembly GCA_029204185.1). NCBI lineage: Eukaryota > Metazoa > Chordata > Lepidosauria > Squamata > Scincidae > Lerista > Lerista edwardsae. The sequence continues at coordinate 9,051 of JAJKFI010013833.1, forward strand.
AGCCTGAGGAAGGAACCAGGTGTGGGCTGGATCGTTCTGTTCCGAGTGCAGTGGCAGTAGCGTACCCAGAGGGGGGTGGTGCAGTAAGTACTGCGGGTGTCACAATGCACCATGTAAGCAGCAGACCAACAGTTTGGGAACTGCTGACATAGAGTCTATTAATATAAGGGGTTGTATTTGTACCATCCTTTGAAGACACTATGAGAATCAATAAATGTCTCCTGGCTGGCAAGGTAACCTTCTGGATGTCTTACAAGGTTCTTAAATCTGTGGAATATCTGTACAGTATATTAATTTGTACAGTATATTAGGGTCAATTAATTTAGGGTGCAATCCTAATTTGTGCTGGAACAGGCAGGCCGAATTGCCTGTGCTGTGTTTTGCAAAAGGTAGGTGCTGGCTGGAATGCAATACAGAATTGGGGAATATTTTCACCCCAATGTTGCACCCCAACCACTCCATGGGGCTTCTTGGATCTGTGCCTGCAGTTTCATGGGCCCAAATCCAAGCAGACCGTGTAATACTGGTTGGGCTGGGCCGGGACTTAGGACTGGAGCCTGTGATGCCGTGGCCAGTCCCACCCACCTCCTGAGCCCCCCTCCCAGTCTGCACTCCCACCCTCCAAAAATGCTCCCTCCCCACCTCTGTTCTGCCCTTCCACCACTCTCTCTCACCCCCTGTGCCAGCCTACCCAGGCTGGCACAAACTCATGATGTCCTGGGCTGGGTTTGTCCTCGTTGGACATACAACCTCATTTGTCCTTTGAGACATACAAAATTTTGCATGGAAGGGATAAAGTCGATAGAGGGATGTTCTTTTCCCTCTCTCAAAACACCAGAACCAGGGGACATCCGCTAAAACTGGGGGTTGGGAGAGTTAAACAGATAAAAGGAAGTACTTTTTTACCCAGCGGGTAGTTAATCTGTGGAACTCTTTGCCACAGGAGGTGGTGATGGCATCTGGTCTGGATGCCTTTAAGAGGGGATTGGACGGATTTCTGGAGGAAAGGTCCATCGTGGGCTATAGGCAATGATGGATTGTGCAACCTCCTTACAAAGGTGGTGGGCTACTGGTACCGGGTGCAAGGGAGTGGCAACAGGATGCAAGCATCTTGTTGTCTCATGCCTCCCTGGGGCACCTGGTGGGCCTCTGTGAGATACAGGAAGCTGGACTAGATGGGCCTTTGGCCTGATCCAGCAGGGCTCTTCTTATGTTCTTATGTTCTTATGTTGGGCTGGCCTGGGCCTCTGTGCTGGCCTAGCTGATTCCCAAGGTGAACATAAAAAGAGCCCTGCTGGATCAGGCCAAAGGCCCATCTAGTCCAGCTTCCTGTATCTCACAGTGCCTCAGGGAGCACACAGGACAACAGCCTGCCTGCATTCTGTGGCCACTCCCTTGCACCTGGCATTCTGAGGTAGCCTACTTTTAAAATAAGGGGGTTGCACCATCCATCATGGCCTGTACCCTGTGATGGACTTTTCCTCCAGGAATCTGTCCAGTTCCCCTTTAAAGGCATCTGGGCCAGATGCCATCATCACCTCCTGTGGCAAGGAGTTCCACAGATTAATTACCTGCTGGGTAAAAAGTATTTCCTTCAAACTCTCCTGACACTCAGTTTTAGTGAATGTCCCCTGGTTCTGCGGGACGTGGTGGTGCTGCAGGTTAAACCGCCGCTGCTGGGCTTTCTGACCAGAAGATTGGGAGTTCAAGTCCATGCAACGGAGTGAGCTCCCGCTGCTTGTCCCAGCTCCTGCCAAACTAGCAGTTCGAAAGCACGTAAAAATGCAAGTAGGTAAATAGGTACCACTTCAGTGGGAAGGTAACAGTGTTCCATGCACTACAGCGTATAGTCATGCTGGCCACATGGCCACGGAAGCTTGTCCTCAGACAAACGCTGGCTCTACAGGCTTAGAAATAGAGATAAGCACCGCCCCCTATAGTCGGTCACGACTAGACCATTCGGTCGTGGGGAAACCTTTACCTATTACCCCTAGTTCTAGTGTTGGGACAGAGTGAAAAGAACATCCCCCTATCGACTCTATCCATCCCATGCATAATTTTGTATACCTCAATCATGTCCCCCCCTCAGGTGCCTTTTTTCTAGACTGAAGAGCCCCAAACGCTGCAGTCTTTCCTCATAAGGGAGGTGCCCCAGCCCCGTAATAATTTTCGTTGCTCTCTTCTGCACCTTTTCCAGCTCCACTATGTCCTTTATGAGGTGCAGCAACGGGAACTGTAGGCAATACACAGGATGTATTACACAGGTGATGCAAATGTGCTTTCCAACAAGTCTGCAACACCTGGAAGGCAGTGCAAGGGACTTGAGCTGGTCAAGGTTGTTAATTGGTCTAGCAGCGCAAACCATGTTTTCTTGGTTAAATCACACACACACACACACACACACCCTGCAAGCTCTCATGAAGGCTTTGGGAATCAGAATGCTGGACTAAATGGACCTTCAGTCCTGTCTATCAGGATTCTTCCTATAACAGGTGACTATTTAGGAAACCAGTGTTTGATTTTTAGATGCTTGTGACGTATCGGAAAAAGCAAACCATTGTAAAACAGAAGCCACTGAATTTTGGCGTCATTGATTTGATTTAGCCAAGGATACGAATGGGTCTATGCTTTCCGCGTGAGTCTGTTCACTTCTGGCGTTTGTCCTTTCCAGTTCAATGATAGCAAGCAGACACAATGTTCCGACGGTAGTTGCTGAAAGGAGCCTTTGTGTTGTGTTGCTGAGACTGTTACTGATGCCTTGAATTTGACGTGGGCATTAAGACAACTCATATACCGTAGACATCTGAAAACGAACCTTCAAAATGACATATTAATCCAAATAAAAATTACTATTCCAGCTAAGTTTTTGTTAAGATCTTTTTTTCTAAGCACACTAAGCAGTGGTGTGTCAAATGGAAAACAAATGTGTTGTTTTTATTATCTTCTTCTGTTTGCCGTGGCATTGAGCCAACTTCTCTTTCTTACTGGATTGGAATTCTGATGAAAGATCTTATTGGCATATACAGCAATGCTGAATTGACCCACATGTGCCAGCAGGGGGCAGCAAGCCAATCTAGATAGTGGTAGGGGGAAAAGGTGTTCTCTCTTTTCTGTTCCCTGGTAACGAGTACTCTTTGGGTACCCAGAATGCTATTCTTAGGTCTTCCTTCCTTCCGCGCCCGCTCTGAATCCACTTTCATCCTTTCATAAAAAAGATGCATTTTCCTTAAATTAAAACTATCTTTGAGATTTGAATACAAGTGTCTTGCAAACTTTGCAGCTGGTCTTCCCTGCAGAATATGCCTTTTGGGGCGCCACACAAATCTGGGAGTCCGGCATACGGATGTGCGCTGGCATTCCCACCCCGGGGTGGGAAGGGGGATTGGGGAGGGCAGAGGGAGGGCAGGCCTTTGGGCAAACTGGCCCGGGGAAGGTGCTGGGATAGGCCTCCAAAACATAGGCCGTATCGTCCAAGACGTAGGCCATCTCCTAAACCCCACCCCCAGCCTGTCAGCCCTACATAGGCTGCTCGGATCCAGTGATCTCAGTTCCAGTGATCTCGGTTCCAGTGATCTCAGTAGCCCCTTAGGGATGGCTGGGGCTTTACTTGGGGTAAAGGGACATAAGACATGCGCCACAGCCACCTCCTAACCAGGGCTGGATATGGCGGTGGCCAGTCGGCCATAGATATGGCGCCGGCCACATGACCATATTATAAAAAGCATTACATCAATATAAAAAATGGCCATATTATATTTTTTTTACTGTTTTGTTAGACCAGGAATGGTAGGGGGCAGACAGGACAGGATCCCCATAACAATTTTATCTAGTCAAGGTTTTGTTTTTCATTTCAGTAGATTAAAATTCTGCTTTTTAAATGCTGATTGGTCCATTGACAAACCTTTGCTTTGATCCAAGTGTTCCATGTCGCACCCGCTCCCAAAGTCCTGATGTCAGCTATTGCGTTAGTTTCAAAGGGCCAGAATCTGGAGCAAATCCAATCCAGTTCGTAATTATTGTGGAATCTCTTCAAGGGTCAAGCAAGGCAACCTTGAAGGATTTTTTTCCCCACCCTAATCCATCATTTCCATTTGTACAAGACTTTTAAAGCTTTTAAGGTAGTCTCACAGCTTTTAGCAAATCCATTCTGTTTGTACTATACTTACTAACTCTGCATCTTCCAAGTATACAGTGCCAGTGGCCCTTGGTTCTGTCCGATCAATTAGTAATGCTTCTGAGAGGGGGTGTGCGCATAACGTTGGGGAAAGTGTGCATAGGATTGCAGCCTTAGTGCAATCCTAACCTGGAGTTAGGCCAGCACAGTTAGGCCAGTGAAATTTGGCTGGCACAAGGGACACCATAATGTTTGGACCACTGTTCGAGTCAGAGAGGCCAACACCCAGAGGTGTGCCATCCTCCCTGACTCAGAGAGTGGTCCCAACGCGCTTTATGGTATTCCTTGTGCTGGCCTAACTGTGCTGGCCGAACTCCCGGTTAGGATTGCGCCCTTAGCGTAATGTTGGAAATTCACATCTACCGTTCACCATTTTTCCAGCAGAGAAGTGGTCAGGCTTCGACAGTCGCGGGGGCGAGGCGCGCGGCGAGTAGGGAGGGAAGAGGCCGGGGAACGCCGGCCTGGGAGCGCGGACCAGCTGCTGCCAATCTGCGGGACGCAGCTGCAGCGAGAGGTGCTGATGCTGCGGCCATAAAAGGAGCCACTGGACCCGAGGAGGGGGAGGTCTACTCGGGGAAGCAGCAGCTGGAGGGCAACAATGCTGAGCGGAGGCAGGACACTCCCCGCTAGCGGGGGGATGCTATGGCCAGCCGGCCCATGGGTCTGAGGAACCTGGGAGGGACCCCCCATTGTCCCCTCCTTCTCCTGTACCTCGGCTGCCATCAGGGAAAGCGAGCAGTGATCCAGACGTGGAAGTTGGGATAGCCGGGAGACGGCTACGTGCCGGAGCAACGCAGTAAGGCAGTGACTTCAAGTTGGCAGCGGGGACGAGCCCGGAGCCCCCCTTTTTGCTGCGTGGAGTTTCCATCGGATGCTTGGGCCCCGGGGGTCAGACTTTTCAGTTGGGCTTTGAGGCAGGACTCTTCTGTTGAACTTTGAGGGACGTCAGCCCAATGGCGTTTCTATAGGGATGGCAAAGCTCTAAGTTTTGCAAGAAGCCTTACCTTGCAGTGGAAATCACTCCTCTCCTGCACCGTTTTAGCCAATCTTGGCGTTGCTTACTGGCTACAGCAGCAAGGGAGAGGAGGGATTCACATGACAGGGTAAGGCTTCTTGCAAAACCTAGAGCTTTGCCATCCCTGTAGAAATGCTTCTGCGTCAGCCCAAGGGGTGAAGTTTTCAGTTGGGCGTTTTGGGGAGGGGGGAACGAGGCGGCTTGGATTGTAAGAGGGAAGGGGGCGTGATGCTCAATAAAGGAAGGGTCTCTGCTCCGTTTTCCTGTCTCCTGGTTGTGCTTGGCTGTGCTCACCACTATGTCTTCTGTCGATCCCTTCTCCGTGCCCCTCCCGGAGTGGGGAGGAGCAGCCCTGGACGACGGAAGCATACCAGCCAAGCTTCTGAGGTCATAAGCTTTTTTGCACTAGAAAATGGTGTGCTTGATATTTCTAAATGTTAGCATTTGACATGCTTAACCTCATCAAAATTTGCGGGGGGGGAAAATGTAAACCTCCACACATCGAAGCCTCCTATTGGAATAGCTGCCTCAGTTTCTTTCTGTCTAGAGCAGTGGTTCTCAAGCCTTTTAGCATTGGGACCCACTTTTTAGAATGACAATCTATCCGGGACTCACCAGAAGTGGTGTCATGGCCGGAAGTGCTGTCATTGTGATGCCAGAGCCTGCTGCTTTCCTGAGCATGCAGCAATAAGTTGGGTTTTTTTTCTCAGCCATTTTCCAAGAACAAAGTGAATCAGAAGGAACAGCCTTGACACAAGCAAAACAGCCACACACCGCTCCCCCTTTCCAGCACCCCATCTTCCCATATTTTCAATATGGCTGCTGTAGGTGCTTCATGACGCACCTGAAATTGGCTCACAACCCACTGGTGGGTTCCGACCCACAGTTTGAGAACCACTGGTCTAGAGAAAATGCTAGTGTTTATTTTTTCCCCATATATATCAGGTGAAGTTGTAGAAGAGAGTCAGAGATATCTTTCTATGTAGATCAGTGTTTCTCAGCCAGTGGTACATATACCATTAGTGCAGTAGTGTCATCCGAGCTGCCGGAACGCTAGGCGGGACTTACCGCTTGATTGACAGGCTGTCGGTGATGTGTTGCTGCCTGTCCGCCCGCCGCGCGGGCTCCCTCCGGTTGGCGCGCCCCTCTGCTGCTTGCCCAGGCACCTGGCGCGCCCCCCCAGGCAAGCGGGCACCCCCTTCAAAGCCAGGGGTGCCTGCACGGCGGGCGGGCGGGCGGGCGGCAACACGTCAGGGCCGGGCAGCGTTCCGGCAGCTCCTTGCCGGATGACACCGCTGCATTAGTGGTACTTGAAGTGGTGTCTGGTGGTATGTGTGTTGGGACCCTGGAAATCTGCCACCCAGCAGCGAGACCAGTGATGTGATGCAAGCAACATTGGTAGGAGGCTTGGCTCAGTGGGCAGAGCTCCAAAGAGCATGTTTTTGGCATGCTTGAAAAAGCCTTCCCATCCACCCCGAGCCTCTTACTGGTGTTTGTTGTGTCACATCTGGCCTCCCAATCAAGAAGTGACGGGTAATGGCATCATCACTGATTACGTCCGGTGGTATTTCCATTAGGTGCACCACGAAAAGTGGTACAGTGGGGATCAATCAATCAATCAATAGTATTTATATACCACTTTTCAACACAAAGTTCACAAAGCAGTTTACAGGCAAATAATAATAATAATAATAATAATAATAATAATAATAAAGTTAAATGGCTCCCTGTCCCAAAAGGGCTCTTAATCTAAAAAAAATGCAGAACACCAGCAGCAGACATTGCGCAATGAAAAGACAATGGAAAGACTTGGAAAAAGTGCCTCTTGCCCAGTTAGCAGGGGTTCTGCTAATTGAGTTAGCAGTTAATTGAGGGGTTTCTCAAATCTTGAGAAATGCTGATCTAGCTCAGTAGTTCTCAGTTTAGCACCAGGACCCACTTTTTAGAATGACAATATGTCCGGAACCCACCAGGAGAGAAGAAATAGACCCGGACCCCAAGGAGACCTCCAGTCTGCTCCTAACCTGCACTGGATACAGCTTAGTTCACTCAGCCCAGCTGTTCCAGTGCAGGTAAGGATTGGGCTGTCCAACAGATTGGCTCCAGAAATTGCTATAATAATCTAGAGCACTTGTTCCCAAACTAAGGATTTGGGATCCACTAGGTGGACCCCAAGCCAATTTCACGTGGGTCACATAACACCTAGCGCGGTGCAGCCACATTGAAAATATGGGGAAGTGGGACACTAGAAAGGGGGGCGGCTGTGTGGTTACCAGTATTTTGGTTGTGTCAAGCTTGTAAATAGGCTTTTTTTTTTCTTCCTGACTCACTTTGCTATTGGAAAATGGCTGAGAAATAACCCAACTTATTGCTGGAATGCAACAGGCTCTAGTGTCACAATGATAGCACTTCTGGCCATGCCATTGCTTTTGGTGTGTCCCGGACAGATTGCCATTCTAAAAAGTGGGTCCCCATGCTAAAATGTTTGGGAACCACTGATGTAGAATGTAGCAGAAATTGAATCTCTACCGCAGGGGTTATGTTTTAACATTTTAAGATTACATACAGCAGGCTTGCTCTGTTGATTGTGTCTTTTTATCTTTCATCTTGATTTGCTTTCATATCCCTGAAGAAAAACATTTTCCTAAGCATCAAGAGATATTTTTACAGTCTCCTTCAGCCGTTTCCCTCTTTTTGATCGTTCCCGCATTTTTGTTATTTATAACAGCAACACATTCTTGGAAAGCAAAAGCAAGGCTGAACGACAAAATCGCAAAGTATATGTAACAAAATCCTTTGTTCCACCTTCTGCCTAACCTTCCAGCAGCGGTTCTCGCAAACATCGGGGATATAAACAGGATCAGCAATGGTTCTCTGGTTCTCATATTACCAGAGTTGTCAGATGAGAGGCGAGACTTGCAGCCCCCGAATCCAAATGTGAGGACCAAACTGGACAGGGTGGCAGCCCCGTGTCATTTTTCATGCATCTGACCTGTTTACAGACAAGGCAGAGACTGAGATTTGTTTGTATGTGAAAAAGAGCAGAGGGCTGAGGAGTGGAGAAAGCAAAAACATCCCTTCCCTTACTGTAGCATGTTACACTCCATTGCCTAAAACACTTTTCTCCCAGGACTACTAGGAGAGAAGCAACAGAGTGAAGATGAGGGAGAGAGAAATCACTCCCTTTGGGGTGGGTGGGAACTAATTGCCATAGCTCCATTTCCAACCAGCTGTTCCACAGATCCATTTCAGAGTGCAATCCTAGCCTGGAGTTAGGCCAGCAAAGTTTGGCTGGCACAAAGGCCACCGTAAAGCGCGTTTGGACCACTCTCTGAGTCAGGGAGGATGGCTCACGTCTGTGTGCTGGCCTCTCAGAGAGTGGTCCAAGCATACTTTATGGTGGTCCTTGTGTTGGCCAAACTTTGCTGGCCTAACTGTGCCGGCCTAACTCCAGGTTAGGATTGCGCCCTCATTATTGTTCCTTTGTTTTTACAATCCACCCTCCACAATCATGGCAAATTGGATAAACAATCACTTGTTCACTCCATTCAGTAGCATAGCTATAGGGGTAAACAGCCTCTCCTATTCACCATCAGAGACATTTTGGGCAGCTACAGCAACGCCTGCAAGTTTCCATCGCTGTCCCGAATTACTCTGGGGGAGGGACCACTTGCATGACATGTTGCAGCACCTGCTGTGCCTATCATGCTACCCCCCCCCCGGCTACATTTTCCCTGGTTGTCTTCAGAGTCATCTTGAGCAAGGTGCTACCTGTAGCCTACTTCACAGGGTTCTTGCAAACCTTTAAAATGATGGAAGGAGGATGTGTTGGAATTTCCCCAAGTCCTAAGGTAGGGTGGGAAAGCGATCCACAAGTACATTCCTAAGGAGGGGGGGGATCTCCCATCCATGGATCAGAGAGCCTCCAAGCCAACTCTCCAAGCCGCAAATGGCTCTGGAGGCAAGGGAGAAGGTTCAGGCTCCTGCAAAACTTAGCGTTTTGCCCCTACTGTAGGAATGCCACTGCAATTCAAACAAGCAATAACGTCTGAATTTCTGGTTCATGCCTAAATCTGAAATCTGGTTCCGCTTTACTCCACATTGGTGTGACCTCACCTGGAGTACTGTGTCCAGTTCTGGGCACCTCAGTTCAAGAAAGATGCAGCCAAATTGGAGCAGGTTCAGAGAAGAGCAACGAAGATGATCAGGGGGCTGGAAAACACGTCCTATGAGGAAAGGTTGAGGGAACTGGGTATGTTTAGCTTGGAAAAGGAAAGACTGAGAGGGGATATGATAGCACTCTTCAAATATCTGAAGGGCTGTCATAAGGAAGAAGGGACATATCTGTTCTCATCTGCCTTTGACAGTAGAACTAGGTCCAATGGGTACAAACTGCAAGAGAGGAGATTCCGGCTGGACATCAGGAAGATTTTCTTGATGATAAGGGCGGTTCAACAGCAGAACAGATTGCCAAGGGAGGTGGTGGATTCTCCCTCACTGGAGACCTTCAAGCAGAGGCTTGACAGGCACCTGCTGGAGATATTCTAGGATTTCCTGGTACAGGCAGGGGGTTGGACTAGATGACCTTGTAGGTCCCTTTCGACTCTATGATTCTATGATTCTGTGGTGCACCAGTTCCTCAAGGAGTCGAAGAAGGACTATCAAAAGGCTATAAATAATAGCTTCCATTAAATAAGTGGTCTGGTGTCAGTTTAAAACTACCCAGCTGTGTTTATTTGTTCCTGAACAAGATTGAAAAGCAATTGCCGTATCAGAGAACCTATTGTTGTTCAACCTGTTATACTATACTGTTGTTATATTACCGAAGAGGTAAAGCAGGAAAAGGTTTAATAGCTGTGGATCCATTTCAAACCAGCTGTTTTCATGAATCTGTTTGCTTATTGTATAGGGTTTTTTAGGACTGAAAAGAAAAAAAACGCTCCACATTCCAAATTGTGCAAATCCAATCCTTAATTCAAATAAATACTGCAGAGCCATGTTAGGTCCTCACGTTGGCAGCTCTGCTCATTTAAAAAAATCAGAAGACTGCCATCTTTGTGAATGTGTAAAAGCCTGAAAAATTTGCTGTATTCCTCTCACGTACACAAATTGACTTAGGTGCAAAAATAATTGGATTGCTGGCAGATCTGTCTGGCCTCAGGGTATCAGGAATGCATTAGATCTGTCTTGTTTTAAACAGGAAAAGGTAAGAGGGCATGAGAGGCAGAAACACACTTTCTGTTCTGCAAAAAGACAACAATTTTAATAATGGCTTGGATGTGTTTCACAGCACATTGGATTGCTGCCATCTGTGAAATAGCCGTCATTTCTTCATTCCCACACCATCTTGGGATATCCTTTCAAAAGTACAGAATAGGCGTCTCCCAGTGTCCACTGATTCGGAATCCACGGTTTCAGTTATCCAAGGGTACCACGGATAGTAGGACTCCTATTAATAAAAAGATAAGGGAACATTAAACAAAACTCTTTTTTTTAACCTTGTTGCAGCAAAACCACTGATGTTCCCCTACCTTTAAAAAGGCATCCCCAGTATCTGTGGTTTCAGGTATCCACTGGGGAGTCTGGAATGGAACCCCAATAGATACCGGGGCATGCCTGTAATTTATTATAATGACTAGCTACTGTAAATGCTTAACACCCTTTAGGACTGGTGGCTGCTGGAAGCTACTGGAAGGGTGATCCTAATGTTTATCAGGATGGAAGGAGTGTGGGAAACCCATCAAGGAGCCCGTGGAGGAGAGATTTGATCCCACTCTCCTTTTTAAACCATTCAGGATCAGGCTCCAAGAGTCCAATCCTATGCATGTACAGTCAAAGGGGCTTACTCCTAGGTAAGCATGGATCGGACTGCAAGCTGAATCGGTTCGCCAGCAGCTGCCTCAGCTCAACACAGCGTTGTTTTGGCACTCTGCCTCCCTTTCCTGGCTGCTTAGGTTGGGGGCAGGAAAGAAACAATGGACAACTTTTTGGTTGGCATCCTAGTCTAGAACAGGAGGGTCAAACATAAGGCCCAGGGGCCAGATGCAGCCCATGGAAAGCCCTTATCCAGCCCTTGGGCTCTCCCAGCACCACCACCAGCTGCTCTCAGCTGCTGAGCTGTGCTGAGGTGCCACTGCTGAAAGGGAAGCCCGCATGATAATTAGGCTCTCCCATAGCTGGAAAATATGATCAAGATTTGCGTGTTTTCTGTTCTGTTTGCCGCTAATAAGTTTCTAAGTGAGGAAAAAAGTGCTGGTTTTTTGTCACAACCTGCTTCATGACATCACTTCCTGCTTCATGACATCACTTCCAGCCCTCAGCAGGCATAATAAATGCTATTCGGCTCGCTGTATGAAATGAGTTTGACACTCTTGGTCTAGAAGGTGTGTTTCCTCAGTGGTGTTTCTAAGGTAGGGCATGTAGGGCATGTGCCCTGTGCACCACTTAAAGGGGGGCAGCACTGAGCAGTGGAGCAAGTGGAGGCTCTTGCAGTTACATCCCTGGCCCATTTGCCGCCCAGGCCCACCTGATACAGCCTACCGACCCACCTGGAGCTTCCAGGGCTTGGCGTGTCATCCTGTCACTATCAGCCTCTTCTACCTCACAGGCTTGTTCTGAGGAGAAGGCGGGAAAGAAGTATGTATACCCCCCCCCCGAGCTCCTTGGAGGACAGATAAAATAGATAAAAATGAAATCCTTTTTTACCCAGTGGGTAATTAATCTCTGGAACCCCTTGCCACAGGAGGTGTTGATGGCGCCTGGTGCCTTTGAAAAGGGATTGGGCAGATTTCTGGAGGAAACGTCCATCGCAGACTACAGGCCATGACGGGTAGTGCACTCCCCACTGTGTGTGCAGGGATCTTGGCACGCATTCACAAGCCTCCTTGGGTCCCAACCAAAGCTTTCAATGAAGGCGTACCAATATGGGACATTATGGAAATGCTTTGCATGGAAACTATAATGGGAGCTCAGTCCACCTTGTCTTATTAATCAGCTAGTCCTCTGCGTGGTCTTTTGTTAAACCTTAACAGCTGATTGGCTCAGCTGGCCTCTAACGTCAATATGATTTTTCAAGTCAAAACGTGGAACAGAATACCTGCCTTCATCGAGGCATCTGTTCCATAAATCTTTCAGCCGTGCTCTTATCAGCCAGAGTCTTTGCATGTGCAGCTTGCATGCATTTTTAATCAGCTTGGAATAATGACTTTATATGCAAGTCGGTGGATTGTGGAGGGTGTTTTTTTTGTTTTGTTTTGTTTTTTTGTATTGTGGTTTTTGTTGTCCTCCTTTCTTGTTCCTGGACTGCGTGACAGGAGAAAAAAAAAGTCCTGTAGGTTCCTTTAAAAGCTTTTCTGATCCAGACACACTTAAAAGAGCATGACATCTATATTTCATCCAATGAAATTTATATTTCATGAGATGTCCGATAGAGAGAGCAGTTAATATCCACAGCCTGCTTCTGTGTGGGGAGTGTTAAGCACATTTGGTGGCCTTACTATAAAACAGGGGTAACATACAACGGTTCCAACTCAAGAATCACCATCTTGAGAGATCAGACTGCTTGCAAATTTGCTGGCTGTGTTTAAAAATGCCTTCCTAATAGGCTATTTTGTTATGTGCAGAGAAGTTTGTTTAAATTTTAAGAATACAAGAAGGGCAGAAGATTTAGCCGAGAGGGTTAATGCCGCCGTTTGCCCGAAGATACAGCTGAAGATCTCAAGGTCGTGAGCTCGGGACTGCCGGAAGTCTCTGTGAGCGGCAGACCTTGCAACTGCGGCTGATTAGAAGCTGAGCTCCAGCTGCCTCGTGGGAGGAGGAGTATGCTGAGAGTCAGCTGCGTCTCTGGTGAGAGCAGGGAAGCACCAGCCAGCAGAAGACAGACGGGTGGCTAAATAAAGAAGGCTAAATCCAGAAAGGAAGATCTGAATGTGTGTAGTTCTTGAAAGATAGAACATTCTGTAAATTGTAAAAACCTTCGGGTTTATGAATAAAGTCTGCCCATGTAAACCGCCTTGAGTTACAGTCACTAGAGAAATCTAATGATCTTAAGAAAGGCGATATATAAACACATGCATTATTATTATTATTATTATTATTATTATTATTATTATTATTATTCAGATTTGCAACCCACGCACATATATGTGCCATCTCAGGCTCAAGCTATACATAGGCTGGCCACGTGTTCCAGGGCATGTCCTACATTTCAACATTTATATCCTTGGTAAATGTTAAAACGTTCTACATTTCGAGACAGGCAGGGGGTGCCAACATGAAAATCAATCAATCAATCAATCAATCAATCAATCAATCAAATTTATCTACCGCTTTTCATCACAAAGTTCCCAAAGCGGTTTACAGGCAAATACTATAACGTTAAATGGTTCCCTGCAGTGGTGGGATTCAGGGGGTTCGCCCAGGTTCTATACAACCAGTTGTTAAATGGCCGGGCCCCGCCCACTTGCTTACCTCGGCTGGCTTTGGTTTTTTTTTTTTTTGCTCCGGCTATGACGTCACAGAACCAGTTGTTAATTTATTTGAATCCCGCCACTGGTTCCCTGTCCCAAAACGGCTCACAATCTTTAAAAAAAAAATGCAGAACACCACCAGCAACAGCCAAAGACACTGTGCTGGGGTGAATAGGGACAATTCCTCTCCCTCTGCTAAATACAGAGGGAGAACACCACTTCTCCCACTTGGTGTTCTTCTTAGAACACCACTTGAAAAAGTGCCTCTTGCCCAGTTAGCAGGGGTTATGCCCAGTAAGCAGGGGTTAATGGGCTTCCCACATCACTTGCCTGTGTGCTAGTCCTTTGTTTCTTCATTGGGTTGCATCAAAGGAGGACAAGACACCCCAAAAACAATATACAGGCGTGTCCCAGTATCCACTGATTCAGTATCCACCATTTCAGTTATCTGCAGATACTGGAACTCCTAGGTAGGAGAACATTAAACAAAAATTCCTTTTTTTACCTTGTTGCAGCAAAACCACTGATGTTCCCCTATCTTAAAAAAGCTTCCCCAGTATCCGTGGTTTCAGTTATCCATAGTGGGGTCCCGAACAGAACCCACGGATACTGGGGCATGCCTGTATATATGAGGGCGCAATCCTGAACTGAGTTAGGCCAGCATAAGCTAAGCCAGCAAAGTTTGGCCGGCACAAGGGAACCGTAAAGTATGTTTGGACCAGTCTTGGAGTCAGAGAGGCCAGCACACAGATGTGAACCATTCTCCTTGACTCTGAGAGTGGTCCAAACGCACTTTATGGTGGCCCTTGTGCTGGCCAGACTTTGCTGGCTTAGCTTATACCGGCCTAACTCCAGTTTAGGATTGCTCTCTGAGTGTGTTTAGCTTTTATTTTGTAACTAGCCTTTTGTTACCCGGCGTTGCCCGGGGGACAAAGTATCCCCAGCTTCTATTAGGAGAAGGAATGAATACAGGGAGAGAATCACGCAAAGGAGCATAATGAAATTGTCACACTCACTGACTAATGTCTGCAGGTCCTGTGGTAGGGCAGTTAGCCCTCTGGAAATAGGTCCCTCTCAGATCCGACTGGGTGTTGGAACTCTCTGGATCATGCTCTTTCCAGCCTGGGCCACTCAGGCAGTGCAAAGCAGTTTCACTTTCATTTCTGAGGTCTCTTCCTGTGTATCAGCTCAGTGAGTGCAACCCCAGCTCATGACCTGCAGAATCCTTTGTGACCACAGGGTGGCAGCACACTTTCACTCCAATACAATCCCCTCGCTGTCCCTCCCCCCCCCCCAGGGGGCTGTAGGGGGGTCTGACCCCCGCAGTGTTTCCTTCCAGGCTGCAAGGTGTATTCCTGCCAAGTTTTGTGCGGATTGGTCCAGGAGTTCCCGAGCCTATGCATAACATACATACATACACACCCGCATACATACACACCCACATACCCACGTCCATTTATATATATATAGATGTCCTACATGTGTCCCAAATGTCCCAAGGATGTCCCAAATTTTGGGGTGTTGCGTTCTCCTTTGTAGTTACAACATCTGGTCTCTCTGGCTGCACATAATACTGTACATCAGCAGTTCTGTCTGCCTTTTTTCAAAAAAAAAAACAAAAAACAGCTGCAAGAGTGGAGACTGGAACAAGATCACAACATTAAGCCAGTGCTTTCCAAACTGTGAACCTCAGCTCCTTGGGGAGCTGTGAAAACCAGCCAGGAGAGCCACAGAATCTTTGCGAAAAATCCACAGTCCTATACTATGTATAGGACTGTAGCCATATTGGGAAGCCTGGGCCAAAGGCCCTGTAGGTCAAAGGAGCTACCAGTCAAAAAATGCTTAGGAGCCCTTAGGTTAATCCTTTCCTCCAGGCACTGATCACAACACAGAATTGTTGTGTTGAACCTGCTGTTGGCACCTGCAGCAATTTGCAGCCGGGGCAAGGGTCTGGAAATGGCATAGGAGGAAGGGTCACCATGCTAGGTTTTGATCTACATGGGTGGTCCCAGTATCTATTATATCCGTGGATAATTGAAATTGTGGATACCGAATCAGTGGATACTGGGGTACACCTGTACTCTTAAAATGAGTTACCTGCCCTCAGGTCAACTCACCTGCTCTGTGCATGAGAGTGTGCATGTGTTGTGTATCATGTTGTATTCAGGGAACTCATTGAAAGAAAGCCAATTCGGGAAGTCAGTTGTGCAGAAACTCATGCAGAGATGCACCAGGCAATCTCATCCAAGTGTGAATGATGCTGCTCAGCCTCGGGCATTAGGAGTGAATTGAATAATCTAATCATAGCTAATGCAGGGGGCACAGCAATATTATCCCCCACCTCAACAAAACTGATTGGAAAGGGGCAAGACTGATGTAATGAAGCATACAGAAACATAGTGGACAAACTGTTCTGTGAATGAGTCCTTTAGATGCCCAGGAGCCTTGGACAATTTGATTTACTTTTTACGACACACTAGAAGTTAATTCACAGCAGGCTGGCATGCCACAGCATACAATTTGGGAATGAACTGGGCTCAGAATTCCAGTACATCATTCACAGAAGCCAACCAGATACAAGATCCAATTTATGCATCAGAGCAGAGTGGAATTGGCTATAAATTATTTCACCATACCTGCTTCTAAAACAAGTTAATAGAACCGCATGGATGGGCTCACATTCTTCAATTACAGGGTAGACAGCTGGGGCGGATGTTGCTGCTGTTGATCTAAGAGATGTTAATAACAGACTGTCGATCAGAACTGAGGAAGAGGAAAAGCCCTGAATCAGAAATAGGCCCACTGCTATCCAGGCAGAGCGTGGATTTATCTGTGCTTTTAGAGTGTCTTTTGTTCCTGTTAAAATGGAAGGTGGATTGCTGAACGCCAAAGATCATCTGGGGGGCCCCTTTTGACTGTGCCGCCAATAGGAGAGGTGAGAGGGGCGGCGGCCAGGAAGAGGGCCTTCTCGATGGTGGCCCCACGACTATGGAATACCCTCCCCTTCGAACTGAGAACTGCTCCCTCCTTGTTAACATTTCGGCGGGGGCTGAAGACCTTTTTATTTCAAAAAGCTTTTAATTGTTGACAGGCTGGCTGGCTGGTGTGTTATATTTTATACCGTATGATCCACAGGGCTTCTTGTTTTTAAATTTTATTGCTTTGTTTTTATTTTGTTTTTTTGTATTGTTTTAATATTGCTTTTAAATGGTTTTTTAATGTTAAATTTTTATATTTTATGTTGTAATGCCGCCTTGGGTGCCTTCGGGCAAAAAGGCGGGATATAAATCTAATTAATAATAATTATAATTATAATTATAATTATTTCACAGCGCAATCCTAACCTGGAGTTAGGCCGGTACAGTTAGGCCAGCAAAGATTGGCCGGCCCAAGGGCCACCGTAAAGCGCGTTTGGACCACTCTCAGAGTTAGGGTGGATGGAGCCCATCTGTATTCTGGCCTCTCTGACTTCGAGAGTTGTCCAAACAGACTTTACGGTGTCTCTTGTGCCGGCCAAACTTCGCTGGCCTAACTGTGCTGGCCTAACTCCAGGTTAGGATTGCGCTTTCAAGAACTGTATCCAGGGCCGGCTCTAGGAGTGGCGGGGCCCAATGCGGGGCATTCCTGTGGGGCCCCACATACTCCCCACAGGGCCCCCCCACTCACCAAGAAGAGCACTTGTGGTGCCATACACAAAATGTGGCACCTGGAAATAGTTGGTGGTGACAGGATGACGTCACTGCCAATTGCTTCCAGGAGGCCCATTTTGGGCACTTCAGAAGCTGGGGCAGCTGAGAGGGCCCAAAGTAAAGCTGGTCTGCTGGCCCCACTGGCCTACATACCATCCTAAGAGATCCTGACTGCAGCAGCAAGCAATATGCTCACTGCACTGGTACGGGGGCCCCCAAAGCGCGGGGCCTGATGTGATGGCATTGGTCACATTGGCTTAAAGCCGGCCCTGACTGTATCAAGTACTTGACTTGATCGTCAGTTTTACAGTCTGAAATGTTTGTCCTGTATCTTATTGTAGGTGAAAGTAACCCCTAAATACTATGAAAACCCACCATTTATTCCAGTGGCTGCCCTTCCAGAACCCATCCATGAGACTTGGAAAGTTTAAAACCTGGCCCTTGAAGATCCAGAGGCGATTTTTAATGATAGTATTTAATGTTTCATTGGATTTCAAAACTCAGCAAAATGTTGTTACGGCTCTAGCATAAAAGTGGATTTATTTTTCATTTCTCCAACATTTCCTTTTTTCTTTTTTCAGGGGTCTGCTATGCTGAATTTGGCGTACGGGTGCCCAAGACCACTGGCTCCGCCTACACCTACAGCTATGTCACCGTGGGAGAATTTGTGGCATTTTTCATTGGATGGAACCTAATCCTGGAATACCTGATTGGCACAGCAGCAGGCGCCAGTGCTCTAAGTAGCATGTTTGACTCCCTGGCCAATCACACGATTAGTCACTGGATGATTGACACCATTGGAACATTAAATGGGCTGGGTGAGAATATGCTGGATATTGTACAGCATCATGATTTGTGTCTGTTAGGTTCTCAAAGACAATTGAAGTTGTAACCGGAAATTCAAATATACTTCGGTCCAATTTCAAATATTGCATGCATTATTTCATCAGACTCAGAGCACAGTCCTAACCTGGAGTTAGGCCGGCACAGTTAGGCCAGCAAAGTTTGGCTGGCACAGGGACCACTGAAAAGTGTGTTTGGACCACTGTCGGAGTCAGGGAGGATGGCGCAATCAGAGGTTGCTGGCCTCTCTGACTCCAAGAGTGGTCCAAACATATTTCATGGTATTCCTTGTGCCAGCTAAACTTTGCTGGCCTAACTGTGCCAGCCTAACTCCAGGTTAGGATTGCGCTCTCACTCCTGATCCAGTCCACACAATACTTTGGCCTGTGCTGGTCCTCAACTGATCCATATGCTTGACACTGGCAGAGGACTTGTGATGACTTTCCTGTCAACATTTCCTGCACCTGAGTTTGTACATCAGCTCTATCTATGCACACCATAAATCTTCTAATATTCTAATCCTAAACATAATTGTACCTAATCCAGAGATCTGTATGCAAACTATCCTCCATGCACACATGGAGTTCCTCCTTTTTGAGAATCCCTCATACATTTCAGTTGAGAGAACCAAAGCACATAGCAATGCTCATGCAAGCTGACTCTGCGCATTGGAATTAATGAGGAAGCTGCAGGGGAATGCCATGTTTACACTAGCCCAGGAGTGATCTGGAGTGATCTGATCCAGCAAACCCATTTCAAAAGCCACTTCTATTGTGCTCTGTGTGTTCCTATATGCCTAGATGGTTGCTAGTCATCATGACAGTAGGCTACCTCCAGTTTCAGAGGCACTATGCCTCTGACTACAATTGCTTGAAGAAACAATGGGAGAGGCATATTTGTCCTCCTTATAGGCTTCCCCGAGGTACCTGGTTGATGGAAACAGGGTGCTGAACTAGGTGGACTTTTGGACTGATCCAGCAGAGCTCTTCTCAGGATCAGTAACAGCACTGATTTTGAAAAGACTCCGTTGTCCAATCATGTTGCCATTGATCATTGTAAATGTGGACCAGTGCTATACGTGGTTTTATTCCAAGAGAATGTTGAACATAAGAACGTGCCTTGCATGAGTACTGTGAACTGTCAGGAACACTCCAAGCATCTAGGTCTTACCCTAATGTCTGAGATTACTTTAACAGGAGATACCAGGAGTCAGTTTAGTACTTTCTAAGTTGGTAAAACATGAGATCCTTCACGGAACAATGGGGCCTCCCCTGTGCTATTGGCTCTCAAAAGATACAGGGAGCAATCCTAACCTGGAGTTAGGCCGGCACAGTTAGGCCAGCAAAGTTTGACCAGCACAAGGGCCATTGTAAAGTGAGTTTGGACCACTCTTGGAGTCAGGGAGGATGGCGCACATCTGTGTGCTGGTCTCTCTGAGTGGTCCAAACATACTTTATGGTGGCCCTTGTGCCAGCCAAATGTTGCTGGCCTAACTGTGCTGGCCTAACTCCAGGTTAGGATTGCACTCACAGTCACCCTCTGATCCCAAGCCATGTCCAGGATTTTTGAAGTAGTCAGTTCCCCATTAATTTCTTTCTTTTCCATTTTGTTCCTCTGTCTGGGTTAAAATGTCACAGATGGTTTTCTTCTTGCAGGTAAAGGAGAACAGTCATATCCAGACCTGCTGGCTTTGGTCATTGCCGTCATTGTAACCATCATTGTTGCTTTGGGGGTGAAGAACTCTGTAGGCTTCAACAACATCCTTAATGTCATTAACCTGGCTGTGTGGATCTTCATGATGATTGCCGGACTCTTCTATGTCAATGGAGAAAACTGGGATGAGGGACAGTTCCTGCCATTTGGATGGTCAGGGGTGAGTGCTTTGTGGCCAATCAGTGTGTGCACACATTGGTGTGCCCCAAATGGTCCGCAGGTGTGCCGTGAGGGTTTGGCAGGTTTATTTATTTATTAAAAACATCATTCATTAATAGGACCATTGTGGGATGTGAGCAGCGGCGTCATGCAGCCGGAACGCTGGGCGGGAGGAACGGGCGGGGAAGACGGCAAAACGGAGTGGTACGCAACGGGCGGGCTGCTGCTCACCCGTTCCTCCCGCCCAGCGTTCCGGCTGCATGACGCCGCTGGATGTGAGCCCCATACCAGGAACATGGTGTACCTGGTCAATTATCAAAAGACTGATGGTGTGCCTTGACAGTTTTAGTGTCTTGTCAGTGTGGCATGAGTTGAAAAAGGTTGAAAATCACTGCTCCAGAGATTTAAACTTTTTTTTCTAGAAGTTGCTAAGTCTTGCCAAACTATAATTAAACTCTCAGAATCCCTCCATCTTCTATTTCCCTAGCACAGTAGTTCTCAAACCTTTTTAGCACTAGGACCCACTTTTTAGAATGGCAATCTGTCCAGGACCCACCGGAAAATGTCATGGCCGGAAGTGCCATCACTGTGATGCCAGAGCCTGCTGCTTTCCTACGAATGCAGCAATAAGTTGGGTTATTTCTCAGCCATTTTCCAAAAGCAAAGTGAATCAGAAAAGAAGAAGCCTATTTACCACCTTGCCACAAGCAGAACAATGGCATACCCCTCCCCCTTTCCAGCTGCCCGATATTTTCAATATGGCTGCTCTTGGTGCTAGGACCCACCTGAAATTGGCTCGCGACTCCTTGGTGGGTCCCAACCCAGTTTGGGAACCACTGCCCTTGCAAATTCCAGGATGTTGGCCTCTGAATTTCTTGAGTCTTGAACTTCCCCAGTTACTTATCCTTTCGCTGAAGCTTATTTGCGGGCCCACTCCAAATCAATGCCACCATCACCACTCCAAAGTACACACCAGAGTTTCATTTAAATAAACAAAACACTCTCCAGCTGGCAAGATTAAAAGTGGCCAAAATAGAATTGCCCAGTGGAGTGAAGTTAACCAAGCATCAACACAATTATCTGCTCTCTGAAGAGTTGATGACTTAACAAGCTAATTACAACCAATCCCATAAGCCGCATATCATAAAAATGAGCAGCACCAAAAGGCAGTTAAGTGGTTTGCTGAGAAAGGAAATGACACAGGTGGAAAGTGCATCATTAATGGGTGCACATCTTAATCACATTTACTTGAAAGTAAGCACCATTGAACACAGTGGGATTTATTACTGAGTAAACACACTAAGGGCTTAGTGGCAAAGGGATTGAGTTATGAATCACAACATTCCTGGTTTGACTCTCATCTCTGCCAGACGCACATCAGGTGATGTTAGGCAACACACATTTTCTTAGCTACAGCTACACTTCCTGCCCTGCAGTAAGGGGAAAATAATGCTCATTTATCTTTGCAGCATTATTGTAAGGCAGTGGTTCCCAAACTGTGGGTCGGGACCCACTAGTGGGTCGCAAACCAATTTCAGGTGGGTAAAAAAGCACCTAGAGCAAGCCATCCAGTGTTTGGCTGGCACAAGGGCCACCATAAAGTGCATTTGCACCACTCTTGGAGTCAGAGAGGCCAGCACACAGATGTGCGCCATCTTCCCTGTCTCCAAGAGTGATCCAAACATGCTTTATGGTGACCCTTGTACAGACCAAACTTTGCTGGCCTAACTGCGCCGGCCTAACTCCAGGTAGGATTGCGCTCTTAATCACATCTGTAAACATTCCCTTTGAACTCTCCTGTTGGACGGATTGTGTCCAGGGCTTGTGATGGGATTCAGTTTCTCAACACGTACTAAGCCTTAATAGCAAGTCAGCCAAGAACCAGTATCATTTCTCTTTTCAAGTGGCGCAGATAGGAATAGAGATTGCGGTGATGTTTGGTTTGGCTGCCCGTCTCTAAGAAAAATGATCTTGTGTGTTTGCTTTGTGCACTTCCAAACACTGCTGGGTTGGGGCTTATTTTATAGCTGTTAGCTGAAAGCTTAACTGAGAATGTGGACAGATTTGGATTCTACCTTGCCAGTTGCTGCTTTCATCCCAGGATGAGCAAAGATTACAAATGTCTACAATGGGCTAGACCCAAAATTAATTGTTTGGATTTATACGGCATATCTCTCAAAAATGTGGTGCTGAAAATGCAGGGGAGGAAAGGAGGGGGGAATAGAGACCCTTGGAGTCCACAAGTGCCTGACTAGTCATCCACATAAAATTCACATTGTTAACATAAAGAGTAAAGAGATGAAAGGGGCCTTATGGAAATCATGCATGCATGCAGTGGCAGATCTAGGGGGGGGCAGGGGGGACATGAGCCCTGGGCACCGTCTTGGGGCCGTCTAGGGGGGCGCCAGTGGCCTCTGCAACATTGTACGGGTAGACCTGGGCTCTGGAGCCCAGGTCTACCTGCAGTCGGTTCTAATGGGTAGACCTGGGCTCCCTAGAGGGAGCCCAGGTCTACCTGTGACGGGTCCAAATGGGTAGACCTGGGCTCCGGGGCTGCTTCTGGTGGGTAGACCTGGGCTCCCATGGGGGCGCACTTCTATTGGGTGCCCCGGGCGCCATTTTGACTAGGTCCGCCCCTGCATGCATGTAATATTAGGAAGACTCCATTGTTTTAAAGGAACATTTCAGTTTAAAGTTCCTTTCCTAAAGACTTCTTTTTTTGGGTGCCACCCCACTAGAACCCAATCATCTAATCTCAATTTTTTAATCTGCTTTTCCCCCCTTTCTAAGCTATCTCTCCTGCCTCCTGCCCATTTCTTTCTGCTTCTCCTGCTTCTTTCCTGGAAGTCAAACCCCCCCCCCCCCAGCACCAGAAGCAGGCCTTGTGGGGGATCCACGGGGGTCACAGGAGTCACAGTGGTAGTGGACCTGCTGCCACTGCCGCCATTCACTCACCCAATCTAGCCACCACAGTTGCAAAGGCCGGTGGTGTTGGCCCAGCCATCTGCTCCTGTGCTTGTAGCAATCCAAAATGGACCGTGGCATGCTGGGGGGCATCCCGGGGTAGCGCCAGGGGTGGGAAGGCAGCACTGGGGGCGGCGATCCCTTAGCTGGGTCCGCCACTGCCCAGCGTCATATATTTAGGGCACAATCCTAATCAACTTTCCAGCACTTTGCTGTGACAATGGGACAAAGGGCAGGAGGTGTGGACTGATAGTTGAGCTGCTGGCACTGCCTGAAGCTAAGCAGGAGAATCTGTGGTTTGTTTTGGGATGGGAGACGGATGCCAGGCTGTGACAAGCTGCAGTACCAGTGGTGGCAGAACAGAGTCGTTGTGGAACTGATGACTCACCGCAAGTGAGAGTTGTGGGGGAGTGCGTGAGAAGGCCAGCCAGCAAAAGAACGGAATACGACCTTGAGGACCTGTCCAGGCTTGACTTGTGATTGCCTGCTGAGGCTTGATGGCAGGCAGCCAGAGGAGAGAACCACACTGTGAAGGCTACATCTGGGACTGAGGATTGGCAGATCCCAAGAATACTGTATAGTTGTAAAAACCCCATTGAAAAGATGGTGGTTTAGACTAGCCTGCTCATGTAAGCCGCCTTGGGCATTTGCTTGGCATGAGAAAGGCGGGGTATAAATTCTTCAAATAAATAAATAAATAAATAAATAAATAAATAAATTCTGCATCCTGCAGTGGAGTAGTAGTCACAGAGGCCTCCTCAAGATAAGGGAACGTTTGTTCCCTTACCAGCATTACCCTGGTCCTGGAAAGTTGGTTAGGATTGTGCCCTAATAAGCTAATACTGTCTCTTGGGTAGCTCTTAGGAGAGGCTATGGCCAAGACTAGAGGTTATTGCCAACTCTCAATGTGTTGTCCTTTGTTTAATTTGACTCCATTGATCGTGCAGGTGCTACAAGGTGCAGCCACCTGTTTCTATGCCTTCATTGGCTTTGACATCATCGCCACCACCGGAGAAGAAGCGAAGAGTCCTAACACCTCCATCCCTTACGCCATCACTGCCTCACTGGTCACGTGCCTGACAGCTTATGTGTCCGTAAGTACTGAAGACTGCCAATTATGTATGCATCTGTATTCAAGACTGCTCCAGACGTTGGGATAGTGTGAACCAAAACTTCACAATGGACATTACAGCCACTGAACCAAGGAGACGTGGATCAAATCCTGTGGAAGGCCAGATTTGGCTCCCAGACTGTAGTGTGGGGACCCCTGAACTGAAGGAGTGACTGGATTGGTTTAAGTATGATGGGAGAGTCTGGAGGTGTGAGCTCATTGCTCTTCTCTGAGCCTAAATAGCTCTTGTTCTCCTCTGTTGGCAGCATATCCACATGATTATGCCCTGCCCTGCACTTTTGAATTTATGTGCACTTTTGAATTTATGTGTTGAATTTGTGTGCAGTTATGTGGATCAGGCACTCTGGGTGTGATCTGGAAGATACAGCTACTTTGGGGAAATTAGCATACTGGCTCCTATTCAGGCTTTACACAGAATAATGAAAGAGGGAAGAGGATCATTGGCGGCAAGGAGGGAAAGCACTTTGAATTTGGCTCATAGGCCTGGCCTTGACCAAGTTTCCGGGCTCAGTCCTAACCTGGAGTTAGGCTGGCACAGTCAGGCCAGCAAAATCTGGCTGGCGCAAGGGCTACTGTAAAGTATGTTTGGACCACTCTTGGAGTCAGACAGGCCAGCACAGAGACATACACCATCCTCCCTGACTCTGAGAGTGGTCCAAATGTGCTTTACGGAGGCCCTTGTGCCGGCCAAACTGCGCTGGCCTAACTGTGCCGGCCTAACTCCAGGTTAGGATTGCGCTCACACTGTGTTTTCTTTCCTTATTTTTTTCATTTACCATGTTTTCTATGTCCATTCCTTATTTACATTCTGTCTCTGTCACACGCACACGCATATACATTACTGACACACAACGCACATACTATACCCGTCCCCATTCGCATACCACTCCCACACACATCATTCACGCACTCTGTCTAACAGTTAACTACTGTTTTGACAGTGAGCCCCCTCACTTCTCTACACGCTGCCTCTACCCCTTGGCTTTGTGTGCCGAGCTGTTTTTCAGCAGCTAGAATACCAATCGACATTCCACACCAGCTCAGCAGCTGAGAGACTTATTTCAGTCAAATGAAGGCAGTCATTGCCGTCAACTAACTCCTTGCTGAGTTCAAGTGAGGCAGCCTGTATTTACTCCAGGATGTGTGTTGTGGTGCATTGAGCAGATTTAGGGCTCAATCCTGTTCCTGCAAAAACCATTCCGCTTAACTGGGCCACCAGCATAAGCAGTCAGCGGTCATGCATTAATGAACCCTGCTAACTGGGCTAGAGGCACTTTTTCCAAGTGGTGTTCCCTGAAATAAGTGGTATATAAATATATATACGGTATATAAATGCTGAAAAGCGGTATATAAATACAATTGATTGATTGATTGATTGATTGATTGATTGATTGATTGATTGATTG
>JAJKFI010013834.1:0-34778 GCA_029204185.1 Lerista edwardsae
ATTTGGAAAATTCGTAACTCAGCTCTGCTGGTGTGTCAAAAAAAAAAACCCCACGCACACACACACGCACACATGCTGCAGGGCTTGTCGCCCGAGTTTAAAGAGAGAGACGGAGGCACAGACAGCGGGCACGCGGAGGAACAAGTCTTTGCAGGGAATCGCTTAGATTCATATGCATGCCCAGCTGCCGTCCATTACCTCCAGGAATTTCATTTTTACCCCATTTGGGGTAATTTACCCCTGTTCCCTGACCACTGGGCTAGTAGTTAGCTAGCTGAAGGTAGCTTCACCTCACACTGCTTTTTATGCTAATCCCACAGTGATTCGCCTCAGGTGGGTGATTGGTCCACCTTATGGCTGTCACTTACATTCAGTCCACAACTCAACTCCTTAAAGCCATAAAAATTCCTTTAAGGCTTTTTCTGCAGCCTGACAGGGTGACATTCATCCCCTTGCCCCGGGCAAGCCCCAGCCTGAGATTGAGTCAATTGGGACCTGCGTCAGCCAAATCGTGAGCACAAGTCCGCGTTGATCTGCGTCAGCCAATCGGGTCCAGGAAAGGGAATCGGTTATGGCATGTGCTGGCGCCACCAATCTCATCCGCCTCCTGGACTTGATCCACATGCCCCACTCCCATCGCCACATTCCCCCACCCTTCCCTCCATGCCTTCTCCCTGCCCTTCCCCTACCCCTGAACTCCACGCATGGCCCTTCCAGCATGGCCCAGAGGGTGTCCTCTGCGGTGCTGGCACCAGCAGGAAGGTGTTGGCCTTACCACCAGCACAGCAAACACGCTCCAGCCTACAGCATGTTTGTGACCGTCTGTGTCAGCGGAGTGCATATTCTCACGCTGCAGAGGCTGGATAGGGTTGCGCGAACAACAACGAGATGAGATTGCTACGATGAGATTGCAGGCTTTGAACCACTTACGTGTGTTCTGCCAAATTCCCTGCTGGGCCTCCCCAAGGGCCCCGATGCCCACACTCGGCTAACTAGTTTCCCCTCCAGAGCGGCCTCAGAGATAGGCAAGAGGGAGGGGGTTCAGTCACCCATTGGGCCTCCTCTCTTCCAGTAGCTTTGCTTGGGATCACAGGCTGGCCAGCCTCCTCCAGACTGCCCTCACCACTGGCTTAGCTCCAAACTACTCTGTCTAGCACCAACAAACCCCACCACCAAACAATAGGCAGTCAGCTTGCCCAAGCCACAACTGCCTCCTCCACTTGGTGGCTCCAGGGGCGTGGCAGCCATACAACAGTTCCCAATAATTTCCCAAAATAAGCTTACCTTCCTTTAGCCAGTCAGTCCACCTATCCAGTCTGTCCACCAGTCCTTCAGGCAGGCAGTCCAGCCAGCACTCCATCAGTCAATCCCAATCCATCCATCCAGCACCTACCTGGTGCTCCTGTCCAGCACCTACCTGGTGCTAATCACCCTTTAGTAATCCATCCAGCACTTACCTGGTGCCCTCCTCCAGCAGCTACCCAGGTCTTTACTGCAGCTCTTGTCTCCAACTTTATACTGAGGCCAGCCAATCAGTGGGCAGGCTTTAATTCATCAACCACACCCATCTGCACTTGTGCTAACCTCCCTTCATTGGCAGGGGACTCATCAGCCTATAGCTGTGCTTCCGAGGCTTGCAAAGACCTTGGGGGTTAACCCTGGCTTATCTGGGACAAGGGCAGTGATGTCATCCGAGCGCGCCAACTACCGGAATGCTCGGATGATTGACAGCCCTCCGCCCCTATGGCGGAGGGCTGCCACGCCCTCCCAAGCCTCACTGCGCCGGAATTGCTCCATTTTAGAGCGATTCCAGATGCAAGGGAGGGCGGATGGGCCCAGCAGCAGCTTGCCCGTCCTCCGAAGCAGCGGTGCAGCCCGAGAGCTCCGCGGAACTAGCGGAACGGAGTACCGGGCCGTTCCACCTGAATGACGCCTCTGGACAAGGGGCTATTGCTGATACCATTCCCTATCTCCTCAGGGTCTCCCCTGCCTTTTCCAATACAATGTGACACTTGAAATGCATATATGAATGGCTGACTGAGAGAGGAGAGGCACTGGTAGTGCCAACTAGCCTTCTGGCCAATGTAGGTTTTACATCTCTGTTACAAAACCTCTTAAGGTATGAGCACATATGCAAAAGCCCACCAGCTTTTGCCTTGTTCCCTTGAAAACCCTCTTTCTACCAATGATGCGCTCGAGATTGCATTTCTACCGAAGTTGCTGTAACGCATCATTGGAAGAAAATGGTCTTAGTTTTGCATCATGTCAGCTATAATATGTGTACAGTATGTGTACAACGACTCTCCACTTGCAGAGAGATGGGCACCTCATCACTCATTTTATAGCTGGGATATCCTCACAAAGCTAAAACATTTATTTGTTTGTTTGCAGACTTTATACCCTGCCTGTCCCATGCTGAAGCAAATGCCCAAGGGGGCTACCATGGGCAGGCTGGTCTAAACCACCATTTTTCAATAGGGGTTTTTTGTTGTTGTTGCAAATATACAGTATTTTGGTATTCATCGAATCCTCAGTCCCAGATACAGCCTTCACAATGTGGTTCTCTGGCTGCATGCATCGAGCTTCAGCAGGCAATTGTCAGTCCAGCCTAGACAGGTCCACAAGGTTGTATTCCATTCTTTTGCCAACTGGCCTCCTCACACATTCCCACACTGCGCATTTGAGCAAGAAGTCGTCTAAGTGCAGCCGTACTGAAAAACTCCCAAGACTATGAATAATGCAGGA
Organism: Lerista edwardsae; assembly: GCA_029204185.1. Lineage (NCBI taxonomy): Eukaryota > Metazoa > Chordata > Lepidosauria > Squamata > Scincidae > Lerista > Lerista edwardsae. The sequence goes on from JAJKFI010013834.1 coordinate 2,746, forward strand.
AACGTCTCCATCGCTCGCAAGATGATTTGTGCCTGTAAACATCTAGCACTATATACCTGCAGTATGATTGCTGTTTTAGTTAATTTCCCCTAATGAAGAATGGTGTTGTGGTACAAACAGCACTTGCTAATAATGAGCAAGTGCCATTGCAGCAGTAGGCGGTAAATTTTTGATTAACAGCAGAGAGAATGGAAAATCCATTAGAATTCAGCACGTGATGGCTCTCCTTTGAGGGCCTGACAAGGAAATTGTTTCCTTCAACAACTGGGTTTTCCACTGATATATTATGGACACAGAGGCAGATCTAAGGGAGGCAAAGCTCTAAGTGTTGCAAGAAGCCTTACCCTGTCATGTAAATCCCTCCTCTCCCTTGCTGCTGTAGCCAGTAAGCAACACCAAGATGTTGCTTTTCCCTGTGAGGATTGGCTAGAACAGTGCAGGAGAGGAGTGTTTTCCACTGCAAGGTAAGGCTTCTTGCAAAACTTAGAGAATTGCCCTCCCTTAGATCTGCCTCTGTACTAGAAAGAAAAATGGACCACACTCAACAGAAGCCTTTGGACCTGTTCAGGTGTATGTTTGGATGTCTGTTTTCAAACCTTTTAGCACCGGGACCCACTGGAAGTAAGAACATAAGAAAATGCCTTGCTGGATCAGGCCAAGGGCCCATCTAGTCCAGCTTTCTGTATCTCACAGTGGCCCACCAGATGCCTCAGGGAGCACACAAGACAACCAGATATTTGTATCCTGCTGCCACTCCCCTGCATCTGGCATTGTAAAGTAGACTATTACCCTTGCACCACCCCCAAGTGATGACATGCCCAGAATTGCCATCACAATGACACCAGAACCTGCTGCTTTCCTGAGAAAGCAGCAATTAGTTGGGTTATTTCTCAGCCATTTTCCAATAGCAAGGTGAATCAGAAAGGAAAAAAGCCTATTTACGACCTTGACACAAGCAAAATAACCACACAGCCCTCCCCCTTTCCAGCATCCCATCTTCCTGTATTTTCAATATGGCTGCTCAAGATTCTTCGCAACCCACCTGAAATTGGCTCGCCACCCACTGGTGGGTCCCCACAGTTTGGGAACCACTGCTTTAGGGGTTGATCGTACAAACTAAAGGCAGAAAACAGAGCAGAAAATGGGCCCACCAAAAGGGTGCAAAGGTTTATGTGGATGTATCTATACCAGAGACGTAAACTGATTTGATAATCATCCTGCTTTCCACATTGGTAGCCCCTAAGAAGGGCATGAAGGCAGGCACCCTCCTCTGTATCAGATTTGCAATGACCTACTGCTCTGAGTCCGAACATCCATTTAACTATCAGAATACTATTGATAGACCTGCCCCCCTAAATTTGTCTCACCCCCTTATAAGACCTTTCATTTCATGCCATGTCAGGTTTGTTCCCGCAACCTCCATGGTTCAAGGTCTGTGTTTTCACAAAGCTTGCTTGTGTATACCTGAATGCAGTGGCATTCCTATAGGGCAAAATGCTAAGGGCGCAATCCTAACCTGGAGTTTGGCCGGCACAAGAGATACCATAAAGCATGTTTGGACCACTCTCAGAGTCAGAGAGGCCAGAACACAAATGTGAGCCATCCTTTCTGGTTCCAAGAGCGGTCCAAATGCACTGTACGGTAGCCCTTGTGCTGGCCAAACTTTGCTGGCCTAACTCCAGGTTAGGATTGCGTTCTAAGTTTTGTAGAAGCCTGAGCTCCTGTGTAAAGTGGCCCCATAATAGGAAGGCCCCTCGCCTTCAGAGCCATTTGCAGCTTAGAGAGCTTGCCAGAAGGCTTTGCTCTCCAAGCGGCAAATGACGCTGAAGGCTCTGAAGGGACTGCTTTACAGAGGAGCTCAGGCTCTTGCAAAACATAGTGCTTTGCCCACTCTAGGAACACCAGTGCCTGAATGTGCATAAGACCCTGCATCTCTGATCCAGCACCTCAGAAAACGGGGAGTTTATGTGAAACAGAAAACTGGGATTATGTGTGAACATATGCTTGATTGTACGTGTTAGGGCTTGATTCAGATGTGACTCTTGAATTCTTGAAGGTCAGGGTAGGGTCCATAGGTCCTTGTTCAGCCCCTTCTATGCCTACACCTGAATCTTTTGAGGGTGCTTCTCTTGAATAACTCCCCCCAGCCCTTGTGTGCATGTATCTACACTACAGCTACTACAGCTGTGAACTGATTTGACAGCCATTCTCAATTCCCAGGAACATTGGTGAAAGGGCTGTAACCCCCCATTGCAGAACCAAACAGTGTTCTCACCAATAAAATTTCCCAGGATTCTTTGCAGGAAGCTATGATAGTTGCACTGATATACCACCAAAATACATTCCTAGTAGCATCTGTGTCTCCAATCCCCATTCATTTGAATTGTTCTTGTGCAGGAGAACCAACTAGGCCCTTGAAGGCTGGCAGATTTATTCTGACCCATTCCTTCTTTTGGACCTTTCCACAATGTGCCTTAGGGAGTAATCCTAACCCGGAGTTAGGCCGGAATAGTTTGGCCAGCAAAGTTTGACAAGCACAAGGGCCATCGTAAAACACATTTGGACCACTCTTAGAGTCAGTGCTTTATGGTGTCCCTTGTGCCAGCCAAACTTTGCTGGCATAACTGTGCCAGCCTAACTCCAGGTTAGGATTACGCCCTTAATGCTCTTGTCACTGCTTATATGGAACATCCACTAAAATTGAGTGTTGGGAAAGTAAGAACAGATAAAAGGAAATACTGTTTTTACCCAGCGGGTAATTAATATGTGGCACTCCTTGCCACAGGAGGTGGTGATGGCATCTGGCCTAGGTACCTTTAAAAGGGGATTGGACAGATTTCTGGAGGAAAGGTTCGTCGTGGGCTACAGGCCATGATGGTGGTGCAACTGCCTTATCTTAGTAGTAGGCCACTTCAGAATGCCAGGTGCAAGGGAGTGGCAACAGGATGCAGGCACCTTGTTGTCTCATGTGCTCCCTGAGGCATCTGGTGGGCCACTGAGAGATACAGGAAACTGGACTAGCTGAGCCTTTGGCCTGATCCAGCAGGGCTTTTCTTACATTCTTACGATCTGCAGGTGCCATAATGTGCACCTGGAGCTTCTTCCCATAGGCTTCCACAAAGGCTAACACCATTTCCTGCAATGAAGGAAAAGATCTGCTTCTGTAATGAACTCTTAAGAAGCCAAAGAACTCAGGTCCATTCCTTGTGTCCTGTCCAGTCCAGGCAGCTGTTGTACTTTTGATGAGCCCTGGCTACGACAGTCTGAATGAGCTGGCAGTCTGCAATGGGGCGTCTTGTTTGGAAAGAGGTCCACAAAACAGGAAGGAGCAAGCTTTTCTCTCAGGGGAACAAAATAACAGCTGTGGTGAGGCTCTGCCACTCAATTTTTCATGAAATCCCTCGCCAAGGAATTTGTGGCATTTGCTGGGTGGATCAGACAACAAGAAATTTAGTGAAGCGGACAAGACGTGTCGCTTTGGTTCCTTGGGGACATTCTGTGGCTTTGAGTGTTCCTTGACTTCATGCGGAGATGCTTCCAAGCTGAAACAGTCAGAGGCAATCTAAGTATAAGCCAGTCAGTTGAAACCCATCCAGATGTCTTAAACATCATTGCTGAAGTTATGAAACTGGAGTGTTTTGAGTACCCTTTGAAGACACACAAGATATCCTTTCCGATCTTCTCCTTTTCCTGTGACCCCTGAGTGTGTGGAGGGGGAGCCAAGGGGATGCCCATTGGGCTGTTGCCTAGTTCCCCTTTGCCACGGTCCCCAATGTATGCAGGGTTCCAGATCTAGGGAAAGAAGCACATAAGACCCTTTTGATGCTTTCAACCAAAGAGCTGGACACCAGAGATGTGGTGAGCAGACATGATCCTGCGGAATAACCAAGGATCGGGCCTAGCACCAGCAGTAAGCTCTTACCACTGGTGTTGCAAAAGTGCCATAAGCAGGGATGTCATGCAGGGGGTACGCGGGGGTACGCGAGTACCGGTTCCTAGGATTACGGTTGGCCCCGCCCATTCACCCGCCCACTTGTCGACTCTGCCCCCTGCAACATTTGAATTTCCTGCACGTTTGAGTTGCCTGCATGTTCTCAGAGCCAGGCAGGCAGGCAGGCAGCGAGCGGAGCCTTGCCTTGCCTTGCCACTGAAAAATGAGCTGCTCTGGGGTTTTGGAACTGTTGGGTCACTTTAACATGATGCCAGGCCTCCTTAACATGTTCTGGGGGTGCTGTGGAATACTTTTGCAATTGTTGGGTCAGTTTAAAATTGTCTGAGGCCTCAAAAAGGGCTTTTTTCATGTCACTTCCTGCCACAACACCACTTCTGGCTTATGATGTCACTTCCGGTGGGCGGGTCCCGACACGTGCCAATCAAAAGTGAGTACCTGTTCTTAAATCATTTAGATGACACCACTGGCCGTAAGGGCTTTCTGCCGGCACGGCACCAGCACCAGGCCCCATCACCAGGAGGCCCCAGTGCAGAGCCAGCCAGCAGTGAGTTCTTTCGGGGCAGGGGAGAGGACGCAAAAAAAGCGGTCGGCCGCTCAGAGCACCGCGCAGTCGCTCCAAGTGCCAGTGACCCAGAAGTAATTGGTGGTGACATCATCACCACAGTTACTTCTAGGTCATGCACTGGGCGGAGGAGGTTGGATGTTGAATGTCATGACCCCGGATGCCAGAGGGGCCAGCTACACCAGGCTTTGGAGCACAGTCAAAGCGATGGTTTTCCTAGTAGCAATATATGGATGTGAGAGCTGGACCATAAGAAAGGCAGAGCGCCGAAGAATAGATGCTTTCGAATTATGGTGTTGGAGAAGACTCTTGAGGGTCCCCTGGACTGCAAGGAGATCCAATCGGTCAATCCTCCAGGCGGCAGAGGATGAGATGGTTAGACAGTGTCACCGAAGCAATGAACATGAAATTGGGTGAACTCCGGAAGCTAGTGGAGGACAGGGAGGCCTGGCGTGCTGTGGTTCATGGGGTCGCGAAGAGTCGGACACGACTTAGCGACTGAACAACAACAAATGTCAAGAACATTGTGCAGGAATTAAAATGGTGGCGTCAGATGCACCAGAAAGAGACACATTTGTAAAAGGGGCCTGCTACAGGCATCAGATATGGTGGGCTCTACTGTGGCTTGAGGGTGCTGAATGCAAATGCCAGAACTGCCTTAATGCTCTTTCTTTCTGTTATTTTTATGTTCACCCACTCATCTTTTTTTCTCTCTCTTTCACAGGACCTTGTAAGAGAAATCTGAATCCTCCAATGTTCTAAAAGCTCCATCATGTTCATAACAATGTGGGTTTGCGCGGTCACGGATCTTCTCTGAAGCGGCTTGCATATCTACTAAAGTTACTGTTGTCAAGCTTCGTTACTGGGACGGACTGAACTCATCTGTTTAATTGGCTCGTGGTTCCATACTTTGACATCACAATGAGTGGTGTCCTCTCGTATTTGGACCCCCGGCGGATCCAGTGGGGTGCCACGTGGTATGCCATGCATTCTAGAATCCTCCGTACCAAGCCTGTGGAATCCATGCTCGAGGGGACAAGTACCACCACATCCCATGGGACCAAACTGGCCCAGGTGCTCACCACCGTGGATCTGGTTTCACTGGGCGTCGGCAGTTGTGTTGGTACCGGAATGTATGTCGTCTCTGGCCTGGTTGCTAAGGAGATGGCAGGACCTGGGGTCATCGTTTCCTTCATCATTGCGGCTGTAGCCTCCATTTTGTCTGGTGAGTCGTTCTGAAACATATAATTGCATTTATCGTTTACTGCCAAAATAATGAGAACCGATTCTTGGTCCCATTAATCATCTGGGGTAACTAAATAACTTCTTTGTCATTCGCCTCTTTAAACAAAGCAGGAAACGCGGAACACAATGGCTCCCAGAGAGCTCTGCAATTCCTGCTTTGTTTAAAGAGCCTGCATGCAGGAAAGATGCAGACTCTTTTCTCTTTTGGCTTGCTCTTTTCTCTATCAGGCTCTGTAAACAATGGGAAATGTGAAGCTCACTGGGGATGCAATCCTAACCTGGAGTTAGGCCGGCGCAGTTAGGCCAGCAACGTTTGGTCAGCACAAGGGACACCGTAAAGTAGGTTTGGACCACTCTCAGAGTCAGAGAGGCCAGCACACAGACGTGCGCCATCCTCCCTGACTCAGAGAGTGGTCCAGACGCACTTTATGGTGGCCCTTTTGCTGGCCAAACTTTGCTGGCCTAACTGTTCCGGCCTAACTCCAGGTTAGGACTGCGCCCTGGGAGTGATCCCAGCATGCTTAGCGTTTCCTGCTTTGATTCCAGAGCCTGAGGAAGGAACCAGGTGTGGGCTGGATCGTTCTGTTCCGAGTGCAGTGGCAGTAGCGTACCCAGAGGGGGGTGGTGCAGTAAGTACTGCGGGTGTCACAATGCACCATGTAAGCAGCAGACCAACAGTTTGGGAACTGCTGACATAGAGTCTATTAATATAAGGGGTTGTATTTGTACCATCCTTTGAAGACACTATGAGAATCAATAAATGTCTCCTGGCTGGCAAGGTAACCTTCTGGATGTCTTACAAGGTTCTTAAATCTGTGGAATATCTGTACAGTATATTAATTTGTACAGTATATTAGGGTCAATTAATTTAGGGTGCAATCCTAATTTGTGCTGGAACAGGCAGGCCGAATTGCCTGTGCTGTGTTTTGCAAAAGGTAGGTGCTGGCTGGAATGCAATACAGAATTGGGGAATATTTTCACCCCAATGTTGCACCCCAACCACTCCATGGGGCTTCTTGGATCTGTGCCTGCAGTTTCATGGGCCCAAATCCAAGCAGACCGTGTAATACAGGTTGGGCTGGGCCGGGACTTAGGACTGGAGCCTGTGATGCCGTGGCCAGTCCCACCCACCTCCTGAGCCCCCCTCCCAGTCTGCACTCCCACCCTCCAAAAATGCTCCCTCCCCACCTCTGTTCTGCCCTTCCACCACTCTCTCTCACCCCCTGTGCCAGCCTACCCAGGCTGGCACAAACTCATGATGTCCTGGGCTGGGTTTGTCCTCGTTGGACATACAACCTCATTTGTCCTTTGAGACATACAAAATTTTGCATGGAAGGGATAAAGTCGATAGAGGGATGTTCTTTTCCCTCTCTCAAAACACCAGAACCAGGGGACATCCGCTAAAACTGGGGGTTGGGAGAGTTAAACAGATAAAAGGAAGTACTTTTTTACCCAGCGGGTAGTTAATCTGTGGAACTCTTTGCCACAGGAGGTGGTGATGGCATCTGGTCTGGATGCCTTTAAGAGGGGATTGGACGGATTTCTGGAGGAAAGGTCCATCGTGGGCTATAGGCAATGATGGATTGTGCAACCTCCTTACAAAGGTGGTGGGCTACTGGTACCGGGTGCAAGGGAGTGGCAACAGGATGCAAGCATCTTGTTGTCTCATGCCTCCCTGGGGCACCTGGTGGGCCTCTGTGAGATACAGGAAGCTGGACTAGATGGGCCTTTGGCCTGATCCAGCAGGGCTCTTCTTATGTTCTTATGTTCTTATGTTGGGCTGGCCTGGGCCTCTGTGCTGGCCTAGCTGATTCCCAAGGTGAACATAAAAAGAGCCCTGCTGGATCAGGCCAAAGGCCCATCTAGTCCAGCTTCCTGTATCTCACAGTGCCTCAGGGAGCACACAGGACAACAGCCTGCCTGCATTCTGTGGCCACTCCCTTGCACCTGGCATTCTGAGGTAGCCTACTTTTAAAATAAGGGGGTTGCACCATCCATCATGGCCTGTACCCTGTGATGGACTTTTCCTCCAGGAATCTGTCCAGTTCCCCTTTAAAGGCATCTGGGCCAGATGCCATCATCACCTCCTGTGGCAAGGAGTTCCACAGATTAATTACCTGCTGGGTAAAAAGTATTTCCTTCAAACTCTCCTGACACTCAGTTTTAGTGAATGTCCCCTGGTTCTGCGGGACGTGGTGGTGCTGCAGGTTAAACCGCCGCTGCTGGGCTTTCTGACCAGAAGATTGGGAGTTCAAGTCCATGCAACGGAGTGAGCTCCCGCTGCTTGTCCCAGCTCCTGCCAAACTAGCAGTTCGAAAGCACGTAAAAATGCAAGTAGGTAAATAGGTACCACTTCAGTGGGAAGGTAACAGTGTTCCATGCACTACAGCGTATAGTCATGCTGGCCACATGGCCACGGAAGCTTGTCCTCAGACAAACGCTGGCTCTACAGGCTTAGAAATAGAGATAAGCACCGCCCCCTATAGTCGGTCACGACTAGACCATTCGGTCGTGGGGAAACCTTTACCTATTACCCCTAGTTCTAGTGTTGGGACAGAGTGAAAAGAACATCCCCCTATCGACTCTATCCATCCCATGCATAATTTTGTATACCTCAATCATGTCCCCCCCTCAGGTGCCTTTTTTCTAGACTGAAGAGCCCCAAACGCTGCAGTCTTTCCTCATAAGGGAGGTGCCCCAGCCCCGTAATAATTTTCGTTGCTCTCTTCTGCACCTTTTCCAGCTCCACTATGTCCTTTATGAGGTGCAGCAACGGGAACTGTAGGCAATACACAGGATGTATTACACAGGTGATGCAAATGTGCTTTCCAACAAGTCTGCAACACCTGGAAGGCAGTGCAAGGGACTTGAGCTGGTCAAGGTTGTTAATTGGTCTAGCAGCGCAAACCATGTTTTCTTGGTTAAATCACACACACACACACACACACACACCCTGCAAGCTCTCATGAAGGCTTTGGGAATCAGAATGCTGGACTAAATGGACCTTCAGTCCTGTCTATCAGGATTCTTCCTATAACAGGTGACTATTTAGGAAACCAGTGTTTGATTTTTAGATGCTTGTGACGTATCGGAAAAAGCAAACCATTGTAAAACAGAAGCCACTGAATTTTGGCGTCATTGATTTGATTTAGCCAAGGATACGAATGGGTCTATGCTTTCCGCGTGAGTCTGTTCACTTCTGGCGTTTGTCCTTTCCAGTTCAATGATAGCAAGCAGACACAATGTTCCGACGGTAGTTGCTGAAAGGAGCCTTTGTGTTGTGTTGCTGAGACTGTTACTGATGCCTTGAATTTGACGTGGGCATTAAGACAACTCATATACCGTAGACATCTGAAAACGAACCTTCAAAATGACATATTAATCCAAATAAAAATTACTATTCCAGCTAAGTTTTTGTTAAGATCTTTTTTTCTAAGCACACTAAGCAGTGGTGTGTCAAATGGAAAACAAATGTGTTGTTTTTATTATCTTCTTCTGTTTGCCGTGGCATTGAGCCAACTTCTCTTTCTTACTGGATTGGAATTCTGATGAAAGATCTTATTGGCATATACAGCAATGCTGAATTGACCCACATGTGCCAGCAGGGGGCAGCAAGCCAATCTAGATAGTGGTAGGGGGAAAAGGTGTTCTCTCTTTTCTGTTCCCTGGTAACGAGTACTCTTTGGGTACCCAGAATGCTATTCTTAGGTCTTCCTTCCTTCCGCGCCCGCTCTGAATCCACTTTCATCCTTTCATAAAAAAGATGCATTTTCCTTAAATTAAAACTATCTTTGAGATTTGAATACAAGTGTCTTGCAAACTTTGCAGCTGGTCTTCCCTGCAGAATATGCCTTTTGGGGCGCCACACAAATCTGGGAGTCCGGCATACGGATGTGCGCTGGCATTCCCACCCCGGGGTGGGAAGGGGGATTGGGGAGGGCAGAGGGAGGGCAGGCCTTTGGGCAAACTGGCCCGGGGAAGGTGCTGGGATAGGCCTCCAAAACATAGGCCGTATCGTCCAAGACGTAGGCCATCTCCTAAACCCCACCCCCAGCCTGTCAGCCCTACATAGGCTGCTCGGATCCAGTGATCTCAGTTCCAGTGATCTCGGTTCCAGTGATCTCAGTAGCCCCTTAGGGATGGCTGGGGCTTTACTTGGGGTAAAGGGACATAAGACATGCGCCACAGCCACCTCCTAACCAGGGCTGGATATGGCGGTGGCCAGTCGGCCATAGATATGGCGCCGGCCACATGACCATATTATAAAAAGCATTACATCAATATAAAAAATGGCCATATTATATTTTTTTTACTGTTTTGTTAGACCAGGAATGGTAGGGGGCAGACAGGACAGGATCCCCATAACAATTTTATCTAGTCAAGGTTTTGTTTTTCATTTCAGTAGATTAAAATTCTGCTTTTTAAATGCTGATTGGTCCATTGACAAACCTTTGCTTTGATCCAAGTGTTCCATGTCGCACCCGCTCCCAAAGTCCTGATGTCAGCTATTGCGTTAGTTTCAAAGGGCCAGAATCTGGAGCAAATCCAATCCAGTTCGTAATTATTGTGGAATCTCTTCAAGGGTCAAGCAAGGCAACCTTGAAGGATTTTTTTCCCCACCCTAATCCATCATTTCCATTTGTACAAGACTTTTAAAGCTTTTAAGGTAGTCTCACAGCTTTTAGCAAATCCATTCTGTTTGTACTATACTTACTAACTCTGCATCTTCCAAGTATACAGTGCCAGTGGCCCTTGGTTCTGTCCGATCAATTAGTAATGCTTCTGAGAGGGGGTGTGCGCATAACGTTGGGGAAAGTGTGCATAGGATTGCAGCCTTAGTGCAATCCTAACCTGGAGTTAGGCCAGCACAGTTAGGCCAGTGAAATTTGGCTGGCACAAGGGACACCATAATGTTTGGACCACTGTTCGAGTCAGAGAGGCCAACACCCAGAGGTGTGCCATCCTCCCTGACTCAGAGAGTGGTCCCAACGCGCTTTATGGTATTCCTTGTGCTGGCCTAACTGTGCTGGCCGAACTCCCGGTTAGGATTGCGCCCTTAGCGTAATGTTGGAAATTCACATCTACCGTTCACCATTTTTCCAGCAGAGAAGTGGTCAGGCTTCGACAGTCGCGGGGGCGAGGCGCGCGGCGAGTAGGGAGGGAAGAGGCCGGGGAACGCCGGCCTGGGAGCGCGGACCAGCTGCTGCCAATCTGCGGGACGCAGCTGCAGCGAGAGGTGCTGATGCTGCGGCCATAAAAGGAGCCACTGGACCCGAGGAGGGGGAGGTCTACTCGGGGAAGCAGCAGCTGGAGGGCAACAATGCTGAGCGGAGGCAGGACACTCCCCGCTAGCGGGGGGATGCTATGGCCAGCCGGCCCATGGGTCTGAGGAACCTGGGAGGGACCCCCCATTGTCCCCTCCTTCTCCTGTACCTCGGCTGCCATCAGGGAAAGCGAGCAGTGATCCAGACGTGGAAGTTGGGATAGCCGGGAGACGGCTACGTGCCGGAGCAACGCAGTAAGGCAGTGACTTCAAGTTGGCAGCGGGGACGAGCCCGGAGCCCCCCTTTTTGCTGCGTGGAGTTTCCATCGGACGCTTGGGCCCCGGGGGTCAGACTTTTCAGTTGGGCTTTGAGGCAGGACTCTTCTGTTGAACTTTGAGGGACGTCAGCCCAATGGCGTTTCTATAGGGATGGCAAAGCTCTAAGTTTTGCAAGAAGCCTTACCTTGCAGTGGAAATCACTCCTCTCCTGCACCGTTTTAGCCAATCTTGGCGTTGCTTACTGGCTACAGCAGCAAGGGAGAGGAGGGATTCACATGACAGGGTAAGGCTTCTTGCAAAACCTAGAGCTTTGCCATCCCTGTAGAAATGCTTCTGCGTCAGCCCAAGGGGTGAAGTTTTCAGTTGGGCGTTTTGGGGAGGGGGGAACGAGGCGGCTTGGATTGTAAGAGGGAAGGGGGCGTGATGCTCAATAAAGGAAGGGTCTCTGCTCCGTTTTCCTGTCTCCTGGTTGTGCTTGGCTGTGCTCACCACTATGTCTTCTGTCGATCCCTTCTCCGTGCCCCTCCCGGAGTGGGGAGGAGCAGCCCTGGACGACGGAAGCATACCAGCCAAGCTTCTGAGGTCATAAGCTTTTTTGCACTAGAAAATGGTGTGCTTGATATTTCTAAATGTTAGCATTTGACATGCTTAACCTCATCAAAATTTGCGGGGGGGGAAAATGTAAACCTCCACACATCGAAGCCTCCTATTGGAATAGCTGCCTCAGTTTCTTTCTGTCTAGAGCAGTGGTTCTCAAGCCTTTTAGCATTGGGACCCACTTTTTAGAATGACAATCTATCCGGGACTCACCAGAAGTGGTGTCATGGCCGGAAGTGCTGTCATTGTGATGCCAGAGCCTGCTGCTTTCCTGAGCATGCAGCAATAAGTTGGGTTTTTTTTCTCAGCCATTTTCCAAGAACAAAGTGAATCAGAAGGAACAGCCTTGACACAAGCAAAACAGCCACACACCGCTCCCCCTTTCCAGCACCCCATCTTCCCATATTTTCAATATGGCTGCTGTAGGTGCTTCATGACGCACCTGAAATTGGCTCACAACCCACTGGTGGGTTCCGACCCACAGTTTGAGAACCACTGGTCTAGAGAAAATGCTAGTGTTTATTTTTTCCCCATATATATCAGGTGAAGTTGTAGAAGAGAGTCAGAGATATCTTTCTATGTAGATCAGTGTTTCTCAGCCAGTGGTACATATACCATTAGTGCAGTAGTGTCATCCGAGCTGCCGGAACGCTAGGCGGGACTTACCGCTTGATTGACAGGCTGTCGGTGATGTGTTGCTGCCTGTCCGCCCGCCGCGCGGGCTCCCTCCGGTTGGCGCGCCCCTCTGCTGCTTGCCCAGGCACCTGGCGCGCCCCCCAGGCAAGCGGGCACCCCCTTCAAAGCCAGGGGTGCCTGCACGGCGGGCGGGCGGGCGGGCGGCAACACGTCAGGGCCGGGCAGCGTTCCGGCAGCTCCTTGCCGGATGACACCGCTGCATTAGTGGTACTTGAAGTGGTGTCTGGTGGTATGTGTGTTGGGACCCTGGAAATCTGCCACCCAGCAGCGAGACCAGTGATGTGATGCAAGCAACATTGGTAGGAGGCTTGGCTCAGTGGGCAGAGCTCCAAAGAGCATGTTTTTGGCATGCTTGAAAAAGCCTTCCCATCCACCCCGAGCCTCTTACTGGTGTTTGTTGTGTCACATCTGGCCTCCCAATCAAGAAGTGACGGGTAATGGCATCATCACTGATTACGTCCGGTGGTATTTCCATTAGGTGCACCACGAAAAGTGGTACAGTGGGGATCAATCAATCAATCAATAGTATTTATATACCACTTTTCAACACAAAGTTCACAAAGCAGTTTACAGGCAAATAATAATAATAATAATAATAATAATAATAATAATAAAGTTAAATGGCTCCCTGTCCCAAAAGGGCTCTTAATCTAAAAAAAATGCAGAACACCAGCAGCAGACATTGCGCAATGAAAAGACAATGGAAAGACTTGGAAAAAGTGCCTCTTGCCCAGTTAGCAGGGGTTCTGCTAATTGAGTTAGCAGTTAATTGAGGGGTTTCTCAAATCTTGAGAAATGCTGATCTAGCTCAGTAGTTCTCAGTTTAGCACCAGGACCCACTTTTTAGAATGACAATATGTCCGGAACCCACCAGGAGAGAAGAAATAGACCCGGACCCCAAGGAGACCTCCAGTCTGCTCCTAACCTGCACTGGATACAGCTTAGTTCACTCAGCCCAGCTGTTCCAGTGCAGGTAAGGATTGGGCTGTCCAACAGATTGGCTCCAGAAATTGCTATAATAATCTAGAGCACTTGTTCCCAAACTAAGGATTTGGGATCCACTAGGTGGACCCCAAGCCAATTTCACGTGGGTCACATAACACCTAGCGCGGTGCAGCCACATTGAAAATATGGGGAAGTGGGACACTAGAAAGGGGGGCGGCTGTGTGGTTACCAGTATTTTGGTTGTGTCAAGCTTGTAAATAGGCTTTTTTTTTTCTTCCTGACTCACTTTGCTATTGGAAAATGGCTGAGAAATAACCCAACTTATTGCTGGAATGCAACAGGCTCTAGTGTCACAATGATAGCACTTCTGGCCATGCCATTGCTTTTGGTGTGTCCCGGACAGATTGCCATTCTAAAAAGTGGGTCCCCATGCTAAAATGTTTGGGAACCACTGATGTAGAATGTAGCAGAAATTGAATCTCTACCGCAGGGGTTATGTTTTAACATTTTAAGATTACATACAGCAGGCTTGCTCTGTTGATTGTGTCTTTTTATCTTTCATCTTGATTTGCTTTCATATCCCTGAAGAAAAACATTTTCCTAAGCATCAAGAGATATTTTTACAGTCTCCTTCAGCCGTTTCCCTCTTTTTGATCGTTCCCGCATTTTTGTTATTTATAACAGCAACACATTCTTGGAAAGCAAAAGCAAGGCTGAACGACAAAATCGCAAAGTATATGTAACAAAATCCTTTGTTCCACCTTCTGCCTAACCTTCCAGCAGCGGTTCTCGCAAACATCGGGGATATAAACAGGATCAGCAATGGTTCTCTGGTTCTCATATTACCAGAGTTGTCAGATGAGAGGCGAGACTTGCAGCCCCCGAATCCAAATGTGAGGACCAAACTGGACAGGGTGGCAGCCCCGTGTCATTTTTCATGCATCTGACCTGTTTACAGACAAGGCAGAGACTGAGATTTGTTTGTATGTGAAAAAGAGCAGAGGGCTGAGGAGTGGAGAAAGCAAAAACATCCCTTCCCTTACTGTAGCATGTTACACTCCATTGCCTAAAACACTTTTCTCCCAGGACTACTAGGAGAGAAGCAACAGAGTGAAGATGAGGGAGAGAGAAATCACTCCCTTTGGGGTGGGTGGGAACTAATTGCCATAGCTCCATTTCCAACCAGCTGTTCCACAGATCCATTTCAGAGTGCAATCCTAGCCTGGAGTTAGGCCAGCAAAGTTTGGCTGGCACAAAGGCCACCGTAAAGCGCGTTTGGACCACTCTCTGAGTCAGGGAGGATGGCTCACGTCTGTGTGCTGGCCTCTCAGAGAGTGGTCCAAGCATACTTTATGGTGGTCCTTGTGTTGGCCAAACTTTGCTGGCCTAACTGTGCCGGCCTAACTCCAGGTTAGGATTGCGCCCTCATTATTGTTCCTTTGTTTTTACAATCCACCCTCCACAATCATGGCAAATTGGATAAACAATCACTTGTTCACTCCATTCAGTAGCATAGCTATAGGGGTAAACAGCCTCTCCTATTCACCATCAGAGACATTTTGGGCAGCTACAGCAACGCCTGCAAGTTTCCATCGCTGTCCCGAATTACTCTGGGGGAGGGACCACTTGCATGACATGTTGCAGCACCTGCTGTGCCTATCATGCTACCCCCCCCCCGGCTACATTTTCCCTGGTTGTCTTCAGAGTCATCTTGAGCAAGGTGCTACCTGTAGCCTACTTCACAGGGTTCTTGCAAACCTTTAAAATGATGGAAGGAGGATGTGTTGGAATTTCCCCAAGTCCTAAGGTAGGGTGGGAAAGCGATCCACAAGTACATTCCTAAGGAGGGGGGGGGATCTCCCATCCATGGATCAGAGAGCCTCCAAGCCAACTCTCCAAGCCGCAAATGGCTCTGGAGGCAAGGGAGAAGGTTCAGGCTCCTGCAAAACTTAGCGTTTTGCCCCTACTGTAGGAATGCCACTGCAATTCAAACAAGCAATAACGTCTGAATTTCTGGTTCATGCCTAAATCTGAAATCTGGTTCCGCTTTACTCCACATTGGTGTGACCTCACCTGGAGTACTGTGTCCAGTTCTGGGCACCTCAGTTCAAGAAAGATGCAGCCAAATTGGAGCAGGTTCAGAGAAGAGCAACGAAGATGATCAGGGGGCTGGAAAACACGTCCTATGAGGAAAGGTTGAGGGAACTGGGTATGTTTAGCTTGGAAAAGGAAAGACTGAGAGGGGATATGATAGCACTCTTCAAATATCTGAAGGGCTGTCATAAGGAAGAAGGGACATATCTGTTCTCATCTGCCTTTGACAGTAGAACTAGGTCCAATGGGTACAAACTGCAAGAGAGGAGATTCCGGCTGGACATCAGGAAGATTTTCTTGATGATAAGGGCGGTTCAACAGCAGAACAGATTGCCAAGGGAGGTGGTGGATTCTCCCTCACTGGAGACCTTCAAGCAGAGGCTTGACAGGCACCTGCTGGAGATATTCTAGGATTTCCTGGTACAGGCAGGGGGTTGGACTAGATGACCTTGTAGGTCCCTTTCGACTCTATGATTCTATGATTCTGTGGTGCACCAGTTCCTCAAGGAGTCGAAGAAGGACTATCAAAAGGCTATAAATAATAGCTTCCATTAAATAAGTGGTCTGGTGTCAGTTTAAAACTACCCAGCTGTGTTTATTTGTTCCTGAACAAGATTGAAAAGCAATTGCCGTATCAGAGAACCTATTGTTGTTCAACCTGTTATACTATACTGTTGTTATATTACCGAAGAGGTAAAGCAGGAAAAGGTTTAATAGCTGTGGATCCATTTCAAACCAGCTGTTTTCATGAATCTGTTTGCTTATTGTATAGGGTTTTTTAGGACTGAAAAGAAAAAAAACGCTCCACATTCCAAATTGTGCAAATCCAATCCTTAATTCAAATAAATACTGCAGAGCCATGTTAGGTCCTCACGTTGGCAGCTCTGCTCATTTAAAAAAATCAGAAGACTGCCATCTTTGTGAATGTGTAAAAGCCTGAAAAATTTGCTGTATTCCTCTCACGTACACAAATTGACTTAGGTGCAAAAATAATTGGATTGCTGGCAGATCTGTCTGGCCTCAGGGTATCAGGAATGCATTAGATCTGTCTTGTTTTAAACAGGAAAAGGTAAGAGGGCATGAGAGGCAGAAACACACTTTCTGTTCTGCAAAAAGACAACAATTTTAATAATGGCTTGGATGTGTTTCACAGCACATTGGATTGCTGCCATCTGTGAAATAGCCGTCATTTCTTCATTCCCACACCATCTTGGGATATCCTTTCAAAAGTACAGAATAGGCGTCTCCCAGTGTCCACTGATTCGGAATCCACGGTTTCAGTTATCCAAGGGTACCACGGATAGTAGGACTCCTATTAATAAAAAGATAAGGGAACATTAAACAAAACTCTTTTTTTTAACCTTGTTGCAGCAAAACCACTGATGTTCCCCTACCTTTAAAAAGGCATCCCCAGTATCTGTGGTTTCAGGTATCCACTGGGGAGTCTGGAATGGAACCCCAATAGATACCGGGGCATGCCTGTAATTTATTATAATGACTAGCTACTGTAAATGCTTAACACCCTTTAGGACTGGTGGCTGCTGGAAGCTACTGGAAGGGTGATCCTAATGTTTATCAGGATGGAAGGAGTGTGGGAAACCCATCAAGGAGCCCGTGGAGGAGAGATTTGATCCCACTCTCCTTTTTAAACCATTCAGGATCAGGCTCCAAGAGTCCAATCCTATGCATGTACAGTCAAAGGGGCTTACTCCTAGGTAAGCATGGATCGGACTGCAAGCTGAATCGGTTCGCCAGCAGCTGCCTCAGCTCAACACAGCGTTGTTTTGGCACTCTGCCTCCCTTTCCTGGCTGCTTAGGTTGGGGGCAGGAAAGAAACAATGGACAACTTTTTGGTTGGCATCCTAGTCTAGAACAGGAGGGTCAAACATAAGGCCCAGGGGCCAGATGCAGCCCATGGAAAGCCCTTATCCAGCCCTTGGGCTCTCCCAGCACCACCACCAGCTGCTCTCAGCTGCTGAGCTGTGCTGAGGTGCCACTGCTGAAAGGGAAGCCCGCATGATAATTAGGCTCTCCCATAGCTGGAAAATATGATCAAGATTTGCGTGTTTTCTGTTCTGTTTGCCGCTAATAAGTTTCTAAGTGAGGAAAAAAGTGCTGGTTTTTTGTCACAACCTGCTTCATGACATCACTTCCTGCTTCATGACATCACTTCCAGCCCTCAGCAGGCATAATAAATGCTATTCGGCTCGCTGTATGAAATGAGTTTGACACTCTTGGTCTAGAAGGTGTGTTTCCTCAGTGGTGTTTCTAAGGTAGGGCATGTAGGGCATGTGCCCTGTGCACCACTTAAAGGGGGGCAGCACTGAGCAGTGGAGCAAGTGGAGGCTCTTGCAGTTACATCCCTGGCCCATTTGCCGCCCAGGCCCACCTGATACAGCCTACCGACCCACCTGGAGCTTCCAGGGCTTGGCGTGTCATCCTGTCACTATCAGCCTCTTCTACCTCACAGGCTTGTTCTGAGGAGAAGGCGGGAAAGAAGTATGTATACCCCCCCCCCGAGCTCCTTGGAGGACAGATAAAATAGATAAAAATGAAATCCTTTTTTACCCAGTGGGTAATTAATCTCTGGAACCCCTTGCCACAGGAGGTGTTGATGGCGCCTGGTGCCTTTGAAAAGGGATTGGGCAGATTTCTGGAGGAAACGTCCATCGCAGACTACAGGCCATGACGGGTAGTGCACTCCCCACTGTGTGTGCAGGGATCTTGGCACGCATTCACAAGCCTCCTTGGGTCCCAACCAAAGCTTTCAATGAAGGCGTACCAATATGGGACATTATGGAAATGCTTTGCATGGAAACTATAATGGGAGCTCAGTCCACCTTGTCTTATTAATCAGCTAGTCCTCTGCGTGGTCTTTTGTTAAACCTTAACAGCTGATTGGCTCAGCTGGCCTCTAACGTCAATATGATTTTTCAAGTCAAAACGTGGAACAGAATACCTGCCTTCATCGAGGCATCTGTTCCATAAATCTTTCAGCCGTGCTCTTATCAGCCAGAGTCTTTGCATGTGCAGCTTGCATGCATTTTTAATCAGCTTGGAATAATGACTTTATATGCAAGTCGGTGGATTGTGGAGGGTGTTTTTTTTGTTTTGTTTTGTTTTTTTGTATTGTGGTTTTTGTTGTCCTCCTTTCTTGTTCCTGGACTGCGTGACAGGAGAAAAAAAAAGTCCTGTAGGTTCCTTTAAAAGCTTTTCTGATCCAGACACACTTAAAAGAGCATGACATCTATATTTCATCCAATGAAATTTATATTTCATGAGATGTCCAATAGAGAGAGCAGTTAATATCCACAGCCTGCTTCTGTGTGGGGAGTGTTAAGCACATTTGGTGGCCTTACTATAAAACAGGGGTAACATACAACGGTTCCAACTCAAGAATCACCATCTTGAGAGATCAGACTGCTTGCAAATTTGCTGGCTGTGTTTAAAAATGCCTTCCTAATAGGCTATTTTGTTATGTGCAGAGAAGTTTGTTTAAATTTTAAGAATACAAGAAGGGCAGAAGATTTAGCCGAGAGGGTTAATGCCGCCGTTTGCCCGAAGATACAGCTGAAGATCTCAAGGTCGTGAGCTCGGGACTGCCGGAAGTCTCTGTGAGCGGCAGACCTTGCAACTGCGGCTGATTAGAAGCTGAGCTCCAGCTGCCTCGTGGGAGGAGGAGTATGCTGAGAGTCAGCTGCGTCTCTGGTGAGAGCAGGGAAGCACCAGCCAGCAGAAGACAGACGGGTGGCTAAATAAAGAAGGCTAAATCCAGAAAGGAAGATCTGAATGTGTGTAGTTCTTGAAAGATAGAACATTCTGTAAATTGTAAAAACCTTCGGGTTTATGAATAAAGTCTGCCCATGTAAACCGCCTTGAGTTACAGTCACTAGAGAAATCTAATGATCTTAAGAAAGGCGATATATAAACACATGCATTATTATTATTATTATTATTATTATTATTATTATTATTCAGATTTGCAACCCACGCACATATATGTGCCATCTCAGGCTCAAGCTATACATAGGCTGGCCACGTGTTCCAGGGCATGTCCTACATTTCAACATTTATATCCTTGGTAAATGTTAAAACGTTCTACATTTCGAGACAGGCAGGGGGTGCCAACATGAAAATCAATCAATCAATCAATCAATCAATCAATCAATCAAATTTATCTACCGCTTTTCATCACAAAGTTCCCAAAGCGGTTTACAGGCAAATACTATAACGTTAAATGGTTCCCTGCAGTGGTGGGATTCAGGGGGTTCGCCCAGGTTCTATACAACCAGTTGTTAAATGGCCGGGCCCCGCCCACTTGCTTACCTCGGCTGGCTTTGGTTTTTTTTTTTTTTGCTCCGGCTATGACGTCACAGAACCAGTTGTTAATTTATTTGAATCCCGCCACTGGTTCCCTGTCCCAAAATGGCTCACAATCTTTAAAAAAAAAATGCAGAACACCACCAGCAACAGCCAAAGACACTGTGCTGGGGTGAATAGGGACAATTCCTCTCCCTCTGCTAAATACAGAGGGAGAACACCACTTCTCCCACTTGGTGTTCTTCTTAGAACACCACTTGAAAAAGTGCCTCTTGCCCAGTTAGCAGGGGTTATGCCCAGTAAGCAGGGGTTAATGGGCTTCCCACATCACTTGCCTGTGTGCTAGTCCTTTGTTTCTTCATTGGGTTGCATCAAAGGAGGACAAGACACCCCAAAAACAATATACAGGCGTGTCCCAGTATCCACTGATTCAGTATCCACCATTTCAGTTATCTGCAGATACTGGAACTCCTAGGTAGGAGAACATTAAACAAAAATTCCTTTTTTTACCTTGTTGCAGCAAAACCACTGATGTTCCCCTATCTTAAAAAAGCTTCCCCAGTATCCGTGGTTTCAGTTATCCATAGTGGGGTCCCGAACAGAACCCACGGATACTGGGGCATGCCTGTATATATGAGGGCGCAATCCTGAACTGAGTTAGGCCAGCATAAGCTAAGCCAGCAAAGTTTGGCCGGCACAAGGGAACCGTAAAGTATGTTTGGACCAGTCTTGGAGTCAGAGAGGCCAGCACACAGATGTGAACCATTCTCCTTGACTCTGAGAGTGGTCCAAACGCACTTTATGGTGGCCCTTGTGCTGGCCAGACTTTGCTGGCTTAGCTTATACCGGCCTAACTCCAGTTTAGGATTGCTCTCTGAGTGTGTTT
Source organism: Lerista edwardsae (assembly GCA_029204185.1). NCBI lineage: Eukaryota > Metazoa > Chordata > Lepidosauria > Squamata > Scincidae > Lerista > Lerista edwardsae. Next base: position 23,585 of record JAJKFI010013834.1, read on the forward strand.
AGCTTTTATTTTGTAACTAGCCTTTTGTTACCCGGCGTTGCCCGGGGGACAAAGTATCCCCAGCTTCTATTAGGAGAAGGAATGAATACAGGGAGAGAATCACGCAAAGGAGCATAATGAAATTGTCACACTCACTGACTAATGTCTGCAGGTCCTGTGGTAGGGCAGTTAGCCCTCTGGAAATAGGTCCCTCTCAGATCCGACTGGGTGTTGGAACTCTCTGGATCATGCTCTTTCCAGCCTGGGCCACTCAGGCAGTGCAAAGCAGTTTCACTTTCATTTCTGAGGTCTCTTCCTGTGTATCAGCTCAGTGAGTGCAACCCCAGCTCATGACCTGCAGAATCCTTTGTGACCACAGGGTGGCAGCACACTTTCACTCCAATACAATCCCCTCGCTGTCCCTCCCCCCCCCCCAGGGGGCTGTAGGGGGGTCTGACCCCCGCAGTGTTTCCTTCCAGGCTGCAAGGTGTATTCCTGCCAAGTTTTGTGCGGATTGGTCCAGGAGTTCCCGAGCCTATGCATAACATACATACATACACACCCGCATACATACACACCCACATACCCACGTCCATTTATATATATATAGATGTCCTACATGTGTCCCAAATGTCCCAAGGATGTCCCAAATTTTGGGGTGTTGCGTTCTCCTTTGTGGTTACAACATCTGGTCTCTCTGGCTGCACATAATACTGTACATCAGCAGTTCTGTCTGCCTTTTTTCAAAAAAAAAAACAAAAAACAGCTGCAAGAGTGGAGACTGGGACAAGATCACAACATTAAGCCAGTGCTTTCCAAACTGTGAACCTCAGCTCCTTGGGGAGCTGTGAAAACCAGCCAGGAGAGCCACAGAATCTTTGCGAAAAATCCACAGTCCTATACTATGTATAGGACTGTAGCCATATTGGGAAGCCTGGGCCAAAGGCCCTGTAGGTCAAAGGAGCTACCAGTCAAAAAATGCTTAGGAGCCCTTAGGTTAATCCTTTCCTCCAGGCACTGATCACAACACAGAATTGTTGTGTTGAACCTGCTGTTGGCACCTGCAGCAATTTGCAGCCGGGGCAAGGGTCTGGAAATGGCATAGGAGGAAGGGTCACCATGCTAGGTTTTGATCTACATGGGTGGTCCCAGTATCTATTATATCCGTGGATAATTGAAATTGTGGATACCGAATCAGTGGATACTGGGGTACACCTGTACTCTTAAAATGAGTTACCTGCCCTCAGGTCAACTCACCTGCTCTGTGCATGAGAGTGTGCATGTGTTGTGTATCATGTTGTATTCAGGGAACTCATTGAAAGAAAGCCAATTCGGGAAGTCAGTTGTGCAGAAACTCATGCAGAGATGCACCAGGCAATCTCATCCAAGTGTGAATGATGCTGCTCAGCCTCGGGCATTAGGAGTGAATTGAATAATCTAATCATAGCTAATGCAGGGGGCACAGCAATATTATCCCCCACCTCAACAAAACTGATTGGAAAGGGGCAAGACTGATGTAATGAAGCATACAGAAACATAGTGGACAAACTGTTCTGTGAATGAGTCCTTTAGATGCCCAGGAGCCTTGGACAATTTGATTTACTTTTTACGACACACTAGAAGTTAATTCACAGCAGGCTGGCATGCCACAGCATACAATTTGGGAATGAACTGGGCTCAGAATTCCAGTACATCATTCACAGAAGCCAACCAGATACAAGATCCAATTTATGCATCAGAGCAGAGTGGAATTGGCTATAAATTATTTCACCATACCTGCTTCTAAAACAAGTTAATAGAACCGCATGGATGGGCTCACATTCTTCAATTACAGGGTAGACAGCTGGGGCGGATGTTGCTGCTGTTGATCTAAGAGATGTTAATAACAGACTGTCGATCAGAACTGAGGAAGAGGAAAAGCCCTGAATCAGAAATAGGCCCACTGCTATCCAGGCAGAGCGTGGATTTATCTGTGCTTTTAGAGTGTCTTTTGTTCCTGTTAAAATGGAAGGTGGATTGCTGAACGCCAAAGATCATCTGGGGGGCCCCTTTTGACTGTGCCGCCAATAGGAGAGGTGAGAGGGGCGGCGGCCAGGAAGAGGGCCTTCTCGATGGTGGCCCCACGACTATGGAATACCCTCCCCTTCGAACTGAGAACTGCTCCCTCCTTGTTAACATTTCGGCGGGGGCTGAAGACCTTTTTATTTCAAAAAGCTTTTAATTGTTGACAGGCTGGCTGGCTGGTGTGTTATATTTTATACCGTATGATCCACAGGGCTTCTTGTTTTTAAATTTTATTGCTTTGTTTTTATTTTGTTTTTTTGTATTGTTTTAATATTGCTTTTAAATGGTTTTTTAATGTTAAATTTTTATATTTTATGTTGTAATGCCGCCTTGGGTGCCTTCGGGCAAAAAGGCGGGATATAAATCTAATTAATAATAATTATAATTATAATTATAATTATTTCACAGCGCAATCCTAACCTGGAGTTAGGCCGGTACAGTTAGGCCAGCAAAGATTGGCCGGCCCAAGGGCCACCGTAAAGCGCGTTTGGACCACTCTCAGAGTTAGGGTGGATGGAGCCCATCTGTATTCTGGCCTCTCTGACTTCGAGAGTTGTCCAAACAGACTTTACGGTGTCTCTTGTGCCGGCCAAACTTCGCTGGCCTAACTGTGCTGGCCTAACTCCAGGTTAGGATTGCGCTTTCAAGAACTGTATCCAGGGCCGGCTCTAGGAGTGGCGGGGCCCAATGCGGGGCATTCCTGTGGGGCCCCACATACTCCCCACAGGGCCCCCCCACTCACCAAGAAGAGCACTTGTGGTGCCATACACAAAATGTGGCACCTGGAAATAGTTGGTGGTGACAGGATGACGTCACTGCCAATTGCTTCCAGGAGGCCCATTTTGGGCACTTCAGAAGCTGGGGCAGCTGAGAGGGCCCAAAGTAAAGCTGGTCTGCTGGCCCCACTGGCCTACATACCATCCTAAGAGATCCTGACTGCAGCAGCAAGCAATATGCTCACTGCACTGGTACGGGGGCCCCCAAAGCGCGGGGCCTGATGTGATGGCATTGGTCACATTGGCTTAAAGCCGGCCCTGACTGTATCAAGTACTTGACTTGATCGTCAGTTTTACAGTCTGAAATGTTTGTCCTGTATCTTATTGTAGGTGAAAGTAACCCCTAAATACTATGAAAACCCACCATTTATTCCAGTGGCTGCCCTTCCAGAACCCATCCATGAGACTTGGAAAGTTTAAAACCTGGCCCTTGAAGATCCAGAGGCGATTTTTAATGATAGTATTTAATGTTTCATTGGATTTCAAAACTCAGCAAAATGTTGTTACGGCTCTAGCATAAAAGTGGATTTATTTTTCATTTCTCCAACATTTCCTTTTTTCTTTTTTCAGGGGTCTGCTATGCTGAATTTGGCGTACGGGTGCCCAAGACCACTGGCTCCGCCTACACCTACAGCTATGTCACCGTGGGAGAATTTGTGGCATTTTTCATTGGATGGAACCTAATCCTGGAATACCTGATTGGCACAGCAGCAGGCGCCAGTGCTCTAAGTAGCATGTTTGACTCCCTGGCCAATCACACGATTAGTCACTGGATGATTGACACCATTGGAACATTAAATGGGCTGGGTGAGAATATGCTGGATATTGTACAGCATCATGATTTGTGTCTGTTAGGTTCTCAAAGACAATTGAAGTTGTAACCGGAAATTCAAATATACTTCGGTCCAATTTCAAATATTGCATGCATTATTTCATCAGACTCAGAGCACAGTCCTAACCTGGAGTTAGGCCGGCACAGTTAGGCCAGCAAAGTTTGGCTGGCACAGGGACCACTGAAAAGTGTGTTTGGACCACTGTCGGAGTCAGGGAGGATGGCGCAATCAGAGGTTGCTGGCCTCTCTGACTCCAAGAGTGGTCCAAACATATTTCATGGTATTCCTTGTGCCAGCTAAACTTTGCTGGCCTAACTGTGCCAGCCTAACTCCAGGTTAGGATTGCGCTCTCACTCCTGATCCAGTCCACACAATACTTTGGCCTGTGCTGGTCCTCAACTGATCCATATGCTTGACACTGGCAGAGGACTTGTGATGACTTTCCTGTCAACATTTCCTGCACCTGAGTTTGTACATCAGCTCTATCTATGCACACCATAAATCTTCTAATATTCTAATCCTAAACATAATTGTACCTAATCCAGAGATCTGTATGCAAACTATCCTCCATGCACACATGGAGTTCCTCCTTTTTGAGAATCCCTCATACATTTCAGTTGAGAGAACCAAAGCACATAGCAATGCTCATGCAAGCTGACTCTGCGCATTGGAATTAATGAGGAAGCTGCAGGGGAATGCCATGTTTACACTAGCCCAGGAGTGATCTGGAGTGATCTGATCCAGCAAACCCATTTCAAAAGCCACTTCTATTGTGCTCTGTGTGTTCCTATATGCCTAGATGGTTGCTAGTCATCATGACAGTAGGCTACCTCCAGTTTCAGAGGCACTATGCCTCTGACTACAATTGCTTGAAGAAACAATGGGAGAGGCATATTTGTCCTCCTTATAGGCTTCCCCGAGGTACCTGGTTGATGGAAACAGGGTGCTGAACTAGGTGGACTTTTGGACTGATCCAGCAGAGCTCTTCTCAGGATCAGTAACAGCACTGATTTTGAAAAGACTCCGTTGTCCAATCATGTTGCCATTGATCATTGTAAATGTGGACCAGTGCTATACGTGGTTTTATTCCAAGAGAATGTTGAACATAAGAACGTGCCTTGCATGAGTACTGTGAACTGTCAGGAACACTCCAAGCATCTAGGTCTTACCCTAATGTCTGAGATTACTTTAACAGGAGATACCAGGAGTCAGTTTAGTACTTTCTAAGTTGGTAAAACATGAGATCCTTCACGGAACAATGGGGCCTCCCCTGTGCTATTGGCTCTCAAAAGATACAGGGAGCAATCCTAACCTGGAGTTAGGCCGGCACAGTTAGGCCAGCAAAGTTTGACCAGCACAAGGGCCATTGTAAAGTGAGTTTGGACCACTCTTGGAGTCAGGGAGGATGGCGCACATCTGTGTGCTGGTCTCTCTGAGTGGTCCAAACATACTTTATGGTGGCCCTTGTGCCAGCCAAATGTTGCTGGCCTAACTGTGCTGGCCTAACTCCAGGTTAGGATTGCACTCACAGTCACCCTCTGATCCCAAGCCATGTCCAGGATTTTTGAAGTAGTCAGTTCCCCATTAATTTCTTTCTTTTCCATTTTGTTCCTCTGTCTGGGTTAAAATGTCACAGATGGTTTTCTTCTTGCAGGTAAAGGAGAACAGTCATATCCAGACCTGCTGGCTTTGGTCATTGCCGTCATTGTAACCATCATTGTTGCTTTGGGGGTGAAGAACTCTGTAGGCTTCAACAACATCCTTAATGTCATTAACCTGGCTGTGTGGATCTTCATGATGATTGCCGGACTCTTCTATGTCAATGGAGAAAACTGGGATGAGGGACAGTTCCTGCCATTTGGATGGTCAGGGGTGAGTGCTTTGTGGCCAATCAGTGTGTGCACACATTGGTGTGCCCCAAATGGTCCGCAGGTGTGCCGTGAGGGTTTGGCAGGTTTATTTATTTATTAAAAACATCATTCATTAATAGGACCATTGTGGGATGTGAGCAGCGGCGTCATGCAGCCGGAACGCTGGGCGGGAGGAACGGGTGAGCAGCAGCCCGCCCGTTGCGTACCACTCCGTTTTGCCGTCTTCCCCGCCCGTTCCTCCCGCCCAGCGTTCCGGCTGCATGACGCCGCTGGATGTGAGCCCCATACCAGGAACATGGTGTACCTGGTCAATTATCAAAAGACTGATGGTGTGCCTTGACAGTTTTAGTGTCTTGTCAGTGTGGCATGAGTTGAAAAAGGTTGAAAATCACTGCTCCAGAGATTTAAACTTTTTTTTCTAGAAGTTGCTAAGTCTTGCCAAACTATAATTAAACTCTCAGAATCCCTCCATCTTCTATTTCCCTAGCACAGTAGTTCTCAAACCTTTTTAGCACTAGGACCCACTTTTTAGAATGGCAATCTGTCCAGGACCCACCGGAAAATGTCATGGCCGGAAGTGCCATCACTGTGATGCCAGAGCCTGCTGCTTTCCTACGAATGCAGCAATAAGTTGGGTTATTTCTCAGCCATTTTCCAAAAGCAAAGTGAATCAGAAAAGAAGAAGCCTATTTACCACCTTGCCACAAGCAGAACAATGGCATACCCCTCCCCCTTTCCAGCTGCCCGATATTTTCAATATGGCTGCTCTTGGTGCTAGGACCCACCTGAAATTGGCTCGCGACTCCTTGGTGGGTCCCAACCCAGTTTGGGAACCACTGCCCTTGCAAATTCCAGGATGTTGGCCTCTGAATTTCTTGAGTCTTGAACTTCCCCAGTTACTTATCCTTTCGCTGAAGCTTATTTGCGGGCCCACTCCAAATCAATGCCACCATCACCACTCCAAAGTACACACCAGAGTTTCATTTAAATAAACAAAACACTCTCCAGCTGGCAAGATTAAAAGTGGCCAAAATAGAATTGCCCAGTGGAGTGAAGTTAACCAAGCATCAACACAATTATCTGCTCTCTGAAGAGTTGATGACTTAACAAGCTAATTACAACCAATCCCATAAGCCGCATATCATAAAAATGAGCAGCACCAAAAGGCAGTTAAGTGGTTTGCTGAGAAAGGAAATGACACAGGTGGAAAGTGCATCATTAATGGGTGCACATCTTAATCACATTTACTTGAAAGTAAGCACCATTGAACACAGTGGGATTTATTACTGAGTAAACACACTAAGGGCTTAGTGGCAAAGGGATTGAGTTATGAATCACAACATTCCTGGTTTGACTCTCATCTCTGCCAGACGCACATCAGGTGATGTTAGGCAACACACATTTTCTTAGCTACAGCTACACTTCCTGCCCTGCAGTAAGGGGAAAATAATGCTCATTTATCTTTGCAGCATTATTGTAAGGCAGTGGTTCCCAAACTGTGGGTCGGGACCCACTAGTGGGTCGCAAACCAATTTCAGGTGGGTAAAAAAGCACCTAGAGCAAGCCATCCAGTGTTTGGCTGGCACAAGGGCCACCATAAAGTGCATTTGCACCACTCTTGGAGTCAGAGAGGCCAGCACACAGATGTGCGCCATCTTCCCTGTCTCCAAGAGTGATCCAAACATGCTTTATGGTGACCCTTGTACAGACCAAACTTTGCTGGCCTAACTGCGCCGGCCTAACTCCAGGTAGGATTGCGCTCTTAATCACATCTGTAAACATTCCCTTTGAACTCTCCTGTTGGACGGATTGTGTCCAGGGCTTGTGATGGGATTCAGTTTCTCAACACGTACTAAGCCTTAATAGCAAGTCAGCCAAGAACCAGTATCATTTCTCTTTTCAAGTGGCGCAGATAGGAATAGAGATTGCGGTGATGTTTGGTTTGGCTGCCCGTCTCTAAGAAAAATGATCTTGTGTGTTTGCTTTGTGCACTTCCAAACACTGCTGGGTTGGGGCTTATTTTATAGCTGTTAGCTGAAAGCTTAACTGAGAATGTGGACAGATTTGGATTCTACCTTGCCAGTTGCTGCTTTCATCCCAGGATGAGCAAAGATTACAAATGTCTACAATGGGCTAGACCCAAAATTAATTGTTTGGATTTATACGGCATATCTCTCAAAAATGTGGTGCTGAAAATGCAGGGGAGGAAAGGAGGGGGGAATAGAGACCCTTGGAGTCCACAAGTGCCTGACTAGTCATCCACATAAAATTCACATTGTTAACATAAAGAGTAAAGAGATGAAAGGGGCCTTATGGAAATCATGCATGCATGCAGTGGCAGATCTAGGGGGGGCAGGGGGGACATGAGCCCTGGGCACCGTCTTGGGGCCGTCTAGGGGGGCGCCAGTGGCCTCTGCAACATTGTACGGGTAGACCTGGGCTCTGGAGCCCAGGTCTACCTGCAGTCGGTTCTAATGGGTAGACCTGGGCTCCCTCTAGGGAGCCCAGGTCTACCTGTGACGGGTCCAAATGGGTAGACCTGGGCTCCGGGGCTGCTTCTGGTGGGTAGACCTGGGCTCCCATGGGGGCGCACTTCTATTGGGTGCCCCGGGCGCCATTTTGACTAGGTCCGCCCCTGCATGCATGTAATATTAGGAAGACTCCATTGTTTTAAAGGAACATTTCAGTTTAAAGTTCCTTTCCTAAAGACTTCTTTTTTTGGGTGCCACCCCACTAGAACCCAATCATCTAATCTCAATTTTTTAATCTGCTTTTCCCCCCTTTCTAAGCTATCTCTCCTGCCTCCTGCCCATTTCTTTCTGCTTCTCCTGCTTCTTTCCTGGAAGTCAAACCCCCCCCCCCAGCACCAGAAGCAGGCCTTGTGGGGGATCCACGGGGGTCACAGGAGTCACAGTGGTAGTGGACCTGCTGCCACTGCCGCCATTCACTCACCCAATCTAGCCACCACAGTTGCAAAGGCCGGTGGTGTTGGCCCAGCCATCTGCTCCTGTGCTTGTAGCAATCCAAAATGGACCGTGGCATGCTGGGGGGCATCCCGGGGTAGCGCCAGGGGTGGGAAGGCAGCACTGGGGGCGGCGATCCCTTAGCTGGGTCCGCCACTGCCCAGCGTCATATATTTAGGGCACAATCCTAATCAACTTTCCAGCACTTTGCTGTGACAATGGGACAAAGGGCAGGAGGTGTGGACTGATAGTTGAGCTGCTGGCACTGCCTGAAGCTAAGCAGGAGAATCTGTGGTTTGTTTTGGGATGGGAGACGGATGCCAGGCTGTGACAAGCTGCAGTACCAGTGGTGGCAGAACAGAGTCGTTGTGGAACTGATGACTCACCGCAAGTGAGAGTTGTGGGGGAGTGCGTGAGAAGGCCAGCCAGCAAAAGAACGGAATACGACCTTGAGGACCTGTCCAGGCTTGACTTGTGATTGCCTGCTGAGGCTTGATGGCAGGCAGCCAGAGGAGAGAACCACACTGTGAAGGCTACATCTGGGACTGAGGATTGGCAGATCCCAAGAATACTGTATAGTTGTAAAAACCCCATTGAAAAGATGGTGGTTTAGACTAGCCTGCTCATGTAAGCCGCCTTGGGCATTTGCTTGGCATGAGAAAGGCGGGGTATAAATTCTTCAAATAAATAAATAAATAAATAAATAAATAAATTCTGCATCCTGCAGTGGAGTAGTAGTCACAGAGGCCTCCTCAAGATAAGGGAACGTTTGTTCCCTTACCAGCATTACCCTGGTCCTGGAAAGTTGGTTAGGATTGTGCCCTAATAAGCTAATACTGTCTCTTGGGTAGCTCTTAGGAGAGGCTATGGCCAAGACTAGAGGTTATTGCCAACTCTCAATGTGTTGTCCTTTGTTTAATTTGACTCCATTGATCGTGCAGGTGCTACAAGGTGCAGCCACCTGTTTCTATGCCTTCATTGGCTTTGACATCATCGCCACCACCGGAGAAGAAGCGAAGAGTCCTAACACCTCCATCCCTTACGCCATCACTGCCTCACTGGTCACGTGCCTGACAGCTTATGTGTCCGTAAGTACTGAAGACTGCCAATTATGTATGCATCTGTATTCAAGACTGCTCCAGACGTTGGGATAGTGTGAACCAAAACTTCACAATGGACATTACAGCCACTGAACCAAGGAGACGTGGATCAAATCCTGTGGAAGGCCAGATTTGGCTCCCAGACTGTAGTGTGGGGACCCCTGAACTGAAGGAGTGACTGGATTGGTTTAAGTATGATGGGAGAGTCTGGAGGTGTGAGCTCATTGCTCTTCTCTGAGCCTAAATAGCTCTTGTTCTCCTCTGTTGGCAGCATATCCACATGATTATGCCCTGCCCTGCACTTTTGAATTTATGTGCACTTTTGAATTTATGTGTTGAATTTGTGTGCAGTTATGTGGATCAGGCACTCTGGGTGTGATCTGGAAGATACAGCTACTTTGGGGAAATTAGCATACTGGCTCCTATTCAGGCTTTACACAGAATAATGAAAGAGGGAAGAGGATCATTGGCGGCAAGGAGGGAAAGCACTTTGAATTTGGCTCATAGGCCTGGCCTTGACCAAGTTTCCGGGCTCAGTCCTAACCTGGAGTTAGGCTGGCACAGTCAGGCCAGCAAAATCTGGCTGGCGCAAGGGCTACTGTAAAGTATGTTTGGACCACTCTTGGAGTCAGACAGGCCAGCACAGAGACATACACCATCCTCCCTGACTCTGAGAGTGGTCCAAATGTGCTTTACGGAGGCCCTTGTGCCGGCCAAACTGCGCTGGCCTAACTGTGCCGGCCTAACTCCAGGTTAGGATTGCGCTCACACTGTGTTTTCTTTCCTTATTTTTTTCATTTACCATGTTTTCTATGTCCATTCCTTATTTACATTCTGTCTCTGTCACACGCACACGCATATACATTACTGACACACAACGCACATACTATACCCGTCCCCATTCGCATACCACTCCCACACACATCATTCACGCACTCTGTCTAACAGTTAACTACTGTTTTGACAGTGAGCCCCCTCACTTCTCTACACGCTGCCTCTACCCCTTGGCTTTGTGTGCCGAGCTGTTTTTCAGCAGCTAGAATACCAATCGACATTCCACACCAGCTCAGCAGCTGAGAGACTTATTTCAGTCAAATGAAGGCAGTCATTGCCGTCAACTAACTCCTTGCTGAGTTCAAGTGAGGCAGCCTGTATTTACTCCAGGATGTGTGTTGTGGTGCATTGAGCAGATTTAGGGCTCAATCCTAACCAACTTTCCAGCACTGACATAGCTGTGCCAGTGGGGCATATGCTGCACTTGTGGGGACAGTCACGGAGACCTCCTCAAGGTAAGGAAATGTTTGTTCCATTGCCATGGAGCTGCATTGCCCTTACCCTGGTGCTGGAAAGTTGGTTAGGATTGGGCCCTTAGGGCTCAATCCTGTTCCTGCAAAAACCATTCCGCTTAACTGGGCCACCAGCATAAGCAGTCAGCGGTCATGCATTAATGAACCCTGCTAACTGGGCTAGAGGCACTTTTTCCAAGTGGTGTTCCCTGAAATAAGTGGTATATAAATATATATACGGTATATAAATGCTGAAAAGCGGTATATAAATACAATTGATTGATTGATTGATTGATTGATTGATTGATTGATTGATTGATTG
>JAJKFI010013835.1:10839-28477 GCA_029204185.1 Lerista edwardsae
GGAGAGGAGGGATTTACATGACAGGGTAAGGCTTCTTGCAAAACTTACAGATTTGCCCCCCCCTTAGATCCGCCTCTGGGAGTTAGGCCAGCAAAGGTTGACTGACACAAGGGCCACCGTAAAGCACGTTTGGACCACTCTCGCAGTCAGGGAGGATGGCGCACGTCTGTGTGCTGGCCTCTCTGACTCTGCGAGAGGTCCAAACATACTTTACTGTAGCCCTTGTGCCAGCCAAACTTTGCTGGCCTAACTTGTTCCGGCCTAACTCCAGGTTAGGATTGTGCCTGAATTCTAGATTTTAGCAAAAATTCACCTCTATACTATGGACTCCTAAAGAGTGTAAGCCAGCTATATACTCCATGTGCACAGAGAAAGGCTATTTTAGGACTTATGCTGCTACAACGTCCAGTGGTGTTCCTACAAGGGGAAGCAAAACGCTGTCTTGCAGGGGCCTGAGCTGTGTAAAGCAATCCCTCCACTTGCTTTAAGAGCACATTTGCGGCTTGGAGAGCAAAGACTCCAAGCCAGCTTGGTAAGTCATGAATGGCTCTGACGGCGAGGGGGAGGGGCCATGTTACACAGATGTCAGGCTCCTGCAAAACCTAATGTCGTCATTCCCTGTAGGAATGCCACTGACAATGCCATCTTTGCTTCTAACCTTGCTGATGCGGAACACAGCTAGGTCTAGAACTAGTTGGTGTTTGGATGGATGACCACTTGCGAAAGCCGACTCTACTGCCTTGGGTTCCATGATGGAAGAAAGGTGGGCTATCAATGCAATGAATAAATAAATAAATAACATGGGTTAGAAAGCCCAAGGCGTTTGTGGCCTGGGTTAGGAAATATGAACAGCATACAGCCATTCCCCTGCTAATTAACATCAGAAGGAGGGTTCTTCCATGCAAGACCCATTAAAATGAGGAGCAAGACCATGTTGGAAGGCCCATCGTAATTTGAGTGTGTGTGTGTGTGTGTGTGTGTGTGTGATGAGATGGCTGTTAAATTCAAATCATTGTTAAATTCAAATGGTGCTCTTTCTTGACCCCGTGAAAAGGCTGAAATGTGCTTTCTTGGTGGCTGATCAACATTGTTGGTGTACAGAAACACAGCATCCACCTGTGTTTCTGCATTGAGAAAATAATGGGTGCAACACTTCCGCCTTTTTTTTTATCTGTGTTGGTGGTATATGCTCTATTCAAGAGCATGAAAAAGCATTTGAATTGATATGGCACAGAGTCATTTCGGGATCATTATTCGGCCATCGGGCATTGAAAAAAACAGTCTGAGAGTGCAATCCTAACCTGGAGTTAAGCCAGCACAAGTTAGGCCAGCGAAGTTTGGCTGGCACAAGGGCCACCGTAAAGCGTGTTTTGACCACACTTGGAGTCAGGGAGGATGGCACACATCTGTGTGCTGGCCTCTCTGACTCAGAGAGTGGTCCAAACATACTTTACGGTGTTAGTTATTTGTGCCAGGCCAACTTTGCTGGCCTAATTTGTGCTGGCCTAACTCCAGGTCAGGATTGCCCTCTGAGTGTCTCCTTGGAAAGAAGTTAACGTCTCAAGTATTCATTTTCATGCACGTGTTGTCAGGTCGTGAGCAAAAGTGGATTTACAGATTTTTACTAGTTGTATGGCACAGAGAAGCTTGGCTGGGGTAGCCTAAACTGCAGTCTTCGAACCTTGCCCTGCCTTGCAGATAATAAAGCCGCCTTGGGTATTTGCTTCAACATGGGAGGATATAAATTTCTCATATACATAGACAAAATAATGACAGTAGTGGACCATTCTCTTTGGGTCAAACTAGAGGAAGCACCAATTGTGTAATTAGGGCCTGTGTCCCTGTCTTTTCTAACATAAGTGCTATGCAGCCATATGAGATGAAATCTGAATATTTTCATTGGGAGTTTTTCTCCTGGGGTTAATAACGACTGGGGAGGAGGGAATCCAGATTGGGACTATAGCAAAGTGAAAATGTTAAATCTCTCTCCCCCTAGCAGTGGTCCTAATCCAGATTACCCCCACATGTGCTATTTACACAATTGATATATCATCTAGTTTGGCCCTGAGACCGGAGCATTCAGCCAACCCAGACAGCCGTGCCCCTGGCAGCTCTTTAGAAGAAACGATGATAATTTATTGCTGATAAATACCTCAACAAATGTTGGTGGCTTAAGACCGATTCACACATACAAGTTGATCCCATGACAACTGTTGACCTGCATGAGTGAATGTTCCATGGCAGGTCAAATAGCACAATTAGAACCTTTCCCATGGCCTCCCACCATCTCCCCTGCAATGCATTCCAATGGTGTGGGCACACCCAGGTTGCAGCTGAGAAATTTAGCGATCAAAAATCAAGTGCTGAACACATGTATGCGCAAACTGACCTTGGAGAGGTTAATGCAGTGATGGGCAACCTAAACAAGTAAGTAGGGAGAATCAGTGGCCCTTCTTCAACAATACTGAAATCAGGCATGTACATTAGCCATCACTCCCTGAATGCCATGGGTGAATCTGGTCACCCTGAGAGTTGGATAATAGATAAAATGTCTCACAGGCCACACATAGAACCCCATGGGTGACTTGTGACCCACAGGCTGCAGGTTGCCCAGCACTGGCTGTCAAGAATTTCAACTATCCTTCTTGCTCCATCCAGATGTTGTGCATACAGGTTTCCACATACCCCATCAAAAGAAGGGGAGCTTGATGCATGCACCCTTTTGCACAGTCCAAGATGTCTCCTCCATGAACTTGAATGGAAGGCTCTTGATGCTCTTTGTGTGTGTTGTAACCCTTGTCCTGCAATGGATCACCTGGATTAGAAGCAGGAGGAGGTCACTACAAGTCCCTGAACTCAAGCTTTGTTGCTGCAAGAGCCTGTCACTGTGTGTGTCTAACAATGGCATTTGTGTTAAGCATTCAATTTGTAAATTCTTTCCTGCTTTAATTTCGTTGGGTCTCAAGATTGTCTAACTCGCAACCTGTTTTTGTTTTATTTTCAAAACAATTTCTTTTTTTTCTTTTTTTGGCTAATGGCATTTCCTGCTGTAGCAATTCTCTGGTATGAAATCAGTGTATTTGAAAGAAAAAAAGTTGTTCTCTTATTTATTTATTTTTGTGGTTTCTGAACCCCATTGGTGCACTATGCAATGGGATTTTGTAGTGTGTCATGATGAAAGTTTATGCAGATATCTTAATGGAGTGACCTTTTTATTTTGAGAATGATTGTGTTGTTGGCTATTGTATAAAATATATAAATATACTGACTTATTGAGACACTTGGAAAAGAAATCTAAATTTACCAAATGTGTATATTTTAATAGATGCATAAAGCTTCATTGTGTGCCTTTATATTTACAAATAAAAATGAGGATTTATAAAGAACGCTGGAGAAAACATTGCAGATAGACTGTCCATAGCTTTTAAATGAAATATGAAACAAAACAAAAATGGAAAAGAAGAGCAAGAAGAAAAATCCCACAAGCTATATATTGATATATTAAAAAGTATTTGTTAAATTTACCAGTATCTGAAGGTCTGATATTTTTCAACGCTTAAGTGAATCAAACAAATTTTGCCTTAAGAACTTGGGAACATTTCCTTTATAGAGAAAGCACTGAAATGGGCTGATTTTGAAATACTTGCATTATTGTTGGGGAAAAATGATTATTTACACAATAAAACCTGGGGGGAAAATTACAACAGATTGAATTTAGGGCACTTCTGTCACCCTCTGCTTTGTGATCTTTGTCTCTGTCTTTTTCCTTTTCTTCCATTCATTCACTTACTCAGAATCTGTCCACATTATTCAGGACGCAATCTTAGGGTGCAATCCTAACCTGAAGTTAGGCCGGCACAGTTAGGCCAGCAAAGTTTAGCTAACACAAGGAATATTATAAAGTATGTTAGGACCACTCTCGGAATCAGAGAAGCCAGCACACAGACGTGCACCATCCTCCCTAAGAGGTTATTAATAAATAAGAACCAATGTTTGTCAGCCAAACAAATGCTGCAGTAATTACAGTCTTGGTTCCACTTTTGTGGGAGCAAGAGCTTGCAAGTTTTAAAGTCACCCCAAAACTCTTAGGCAAATGTTATTTATTTACCCAGATGCCCACAAAAGAGTAGGGATGTTTGTAATCAGCAGCGTGATTAAAGATAAAGGTTTCTCCACAACTGAATGGTCTAGTCGTGACCGACTGTAGGGGGTGGTGCTCATCTCCGTTTCTAAGCCGAAGAGCCGGCGTTTGTCCGAGGACAAGTTTCCGTGGTCATGTGGCCGGAATGACTATACACCAAGGCACACGGAACGCTGTTACCTTCCCACTGAAGTGGTACCTATTTATCTACTTGCATTTTTACATGCTTTCAAACTGCTAGGTTGGCAGAAGCTGGGACAAGCAACGGGTACTCACTCCGTCGCATGGTCTTGAACTGCCAACCCTCCGGTCAGCATGTTCAGCAACAGCGGTTTAACCTGCAGCGCCACCACATCCCACTGCATGATTAGGCCTATGTAAATTGCCGAAGGGCACAATCCTAAACTGGAGTTTGGTCAGCACAAGTCTTTTGTGCCAGCCCAGGAGTGTCACAAACATGCTGTAAAGCACGTTTGGACCACTTTTGGAGTCAGGGAGGAGGCCACACCCTGCGCCCTCCCCCCTGACTTCGAGAGTGGTCCAAATGTGCTTTAAGGTTTGTCGGCAATACTCCTGGGCCATCACAAGGAACTTCTGCCACCCTAACTCCAGGTTAGGATTGTGCCCACAGTCTGCCAATCAACAAAAACTGACCTAATACTGGCAAACAATGGCTGCTTTGTATCTTATCTTCTCTGAGGTCAACAAACTCCATGGAACATCTTCCCTCTCCTGAGAATTCACATCAGAAGACAAGCTGAAGCTACAGACAGTACGTAAGAGTCACTCCTGCCTAGCACCATTAGCTGCTCCGGGGAGGGGGAGGGAGCACTGAGGAAGCCAGTTGGCATTCGTGACTCTCCCCCTCCTTCATCACCCACTCTGAGAGCCAGGGAGTCCTTGCTCAAGCACAATGATCCTCAGTGATCCCACCGTGCTGCTAAGCTAGGATAGGGTTAGCCATGTGACCCACTGATAGCCACTATTTATAGCCATTTAAGCACAGTACCATCCTTGTGTTGTCAACTGTTCTTACAATGGAGAATGCCATTATCCTCACTCCCACGCCACCCCCACGCATACATCAGAGGCAGCCAACCCCCACGCCACAAACTAAAGACAAAAGCCCAATTAGCAACTAGATGCAATGCCCAGGGTCCCTCAGAAGAACCATTCAAAACAGTGGTTCTCAAATGTTTTAGCACCAGGACCCACTTTCTAGAATGACAACCTGTCCAGGACCCACCGGGAGTGACGTCATGGCCGGGAGTGATGTCATTGTGACACCAGAGCTTCCTGCTTTCCTGAGGATGCAGCAATCAGTTGGGTTATTTCTCAGCCAATTTTCCAAAAGCAAAGTAAGGGTGCAATCCTGACCTGGCGTTAGGCCAGCAAAGTTTTGCTGGCACAAAGGACACCATAAAGTATGTTTGGACCACTCTTGGAGTCAGAGAGGCCAGCACACAGACGTGAGCCATCCTCCCTGATTCCAAGTGTGGTCCAAATTTGCTTTACAGGGGCCCTGGTGCCAGCTGAACTTTGCTGGCCTACCTATGCTGGCCTACCTCCAGGTTAGGATTGCGCCCTGAATCAGAAAGGGGGAAAAGGTCTATTTACAACCTTGACACAAGCAAACTAACCCCATCTCCCTCCCCTTTCCAGTGTCCCATCTTCCTGTATTTTCGACGACGGTTGCACTAGGTGCTATCTGAAATTGGCTTGTGACCCACGTAGTGGGTCCTGACCCACAGTTTGCAAAACACTGATTCAAAACACAGAAGAGTCAACTTTCTACTTACACAGGAGAAGGTGGATATGACAGTGAAACCCCCTGGTAACTTGCCATGGTGTGCTTACGTGGTAAGCTGGTTGTCTGTATTTGATCTAAAGAGGAAAACTGACAGGGGTAGGGGGTAAGCCTTCCCCCACTTGCAGCCTCCCCACAGTTTTCCTCCAAGCATCGCCCTCTCTATTACATTTATGCCCATTCCATAGGAGGTTTGCACAATGTTAACGTATGGTCTCCCATCCAGATGCCGGAATTGAGCAGATTCAGCTTCGGAGTGTTTGTTGCTTCACGTACCCTCAGATTATGCCCCAAGTCTTCTCCTTAGCTGGGCTTCAACTCCAGAAGTAAGCCTTGCTGCAGGGGGTGTCGGGAAACCTAAGTGTGAAGAATGCCAGATGCAGGGGAGTGGCAACAAGATGCAGGCATCTTGTTGTCTTGTGTGCTCCCTGAGGCATCCGGTGAGCCACTGTGAGGTACAGGAAGCTGGACTTTATAAACGCTGAGAGCATCAGTGTTTATAAAGTTTTCCCCTAAAATAAGAGCTTAAGGGCACAAAAATTTGACAGTCACAAGGGATACCATAAAGTAGTTTTGGGCCACTCTCTGAGTCAGAGAGGCCAGCACACAGATATGCACCACCTTTCCTGACTCTGAGAGTGGTCCAAACGCACTCAACCGTGGCCTCTCTGACTCTGAGTAAGGGGCCACCACAGAGAAGGCCCTATTCCCAGTGGTGTCATCTACAAATGAACTAATGGAACGCTGGGCGGGACGTGGGCGGGTCTTCTGCATGATTGGCAGCCCGCCCATTTTGTTCCACGGCTGCCGTGGCCTCGGGAGGACTGCCCCCGTTGGTGCGCCCCCCCCCCCGCTGCTTGCCCAGGCACCCGGCGCACCCCCCACCCATCTCCCCCAGGGAGCAGGCACCCCCTCCCCGAGGCCAGGGCAGCTGTGGAATGAAATGGGCGGGCAGCCAATCACGCAGAAGCCCCCCCGTAAGTCCCGCCCAGTGTTCCGTTAGTTCATTTGTAGATGACGCCACTGCCTATTCCTAGCTGCTGCCACCCCCCTACCTCACCTGGTGGCAGCATGATCAGAAGGGCCCCCGTGATGACCTAAGAGGATGGTAGGATTATACAGAAGAAGACGGTCCCTCGAATGCCCTGGACCCAAGCCGTAAATGGCTTTAAAAGTCAAAACTAGCAGTTTGAATTCAGCTCAGAAACAAATCGGCAGCCAGTGTTGCTGCTGGAACAGCAGCCCGATGGGCAGTGCAATCCAACGCTGCCCGTCCCGTCAATGCTGCGTCATAGTGTCAACGCGACACCCCCGTGTCGGCGCTTAAGCAACGGGGCCAGCGCTGCAGGCAGCACTGGTCCTGTTGAGCCCACGCCGAGCCCCCCTCGCATCGGCCGAAGCCGGCTGGCGCAAGGGAGGCTCCGTGTCAGGGCGGACACAGGATTGGTGGGGAGGAGAGAGTTTGTGGGCAGGATGTGGGTGAGCTCTGGATTTGGCCATAAGGCTGAATCCTAAGCCTGTCCAGAAGGCTGCGCAGCCCCAATTCGGGTCGCACGTTCTCCTCGGCAATGCGCCTGCTGCTTAGCAGCTAAACACAACGGCTGTTTAGCAGGCACAGAGCCGAGGAGCACATCGGTGAGGCTGGAGCCTCCCCTACGGTAAGGGCGTAAACATGCCCTTGCTATGGGGAGGCTCCACCCTCCCCAACCCAGCCTTGGATTTGGCGCTGGCAGGCGGACCTTGCCAATCCAGCGCTGGGTTGGATTGCGCTCTGAGTCAAACTGATGTGCTCCAGCAACCAGCCGGGCCACCGCATTCACAAGAGCATGGGTCACCGTGGCCAGGTCTGAGCGACCCAGGTATGGTCGCAAGCTGGCGAATCAGCTGTAGCTAAGCAAAGGCTCCCCTGGCCACAGCCGCCACCTGGGAGTCTGGGAGCTTCAGATGTAAGATATACACACATAGTCCTTTTTTTTAGACCTGGAGAAATGCAGTCAGATTTTTTTACTGAACCCCAGCGTTGCCATCACCTGCTCCATCACTTTGCCCTCTGAAATTTGAAAGTATAGGACCAATATGCTTAGCGATGGGGTGTCCATCATTTTTCAAGGCTCTTTACAAATGTTGTGTTCCAGGAACAATTGCTCTCAAGACACACTCAACCCCCTTCCAGCATTCTGAATGGGAGCCATTCAGCAGAAAGCGGCATGCACAAAAACAACAGAGTTCCACAATCCTTGGGCCAGTCTTCACAAAGCCGCACATCTGTGTGTTACACATTCCTTTGTAGCGCCCACATCTCACAATGGCAGTGCTCATTGTTTCTCTTCGGGGTATACAACAAGCAACTGTACCCGGGGCCTATGATGTAATGAGCGCAAATGTTCTGCCAAGGCGCTGTGGAATTACAGTTCACATTGTGAAGACAGAGAAAAGAGAAACTGAGCAATAATATGAAATTAACACAACAAATTACAGTGAGTTGCAAAATACACATCTTGTTCTCAGTCTGCCTGATTCCAAGCTGAATATCAATATACTTAGTGACAATACAGAAATCTGCAACTCTGATCAAAGCATCTGGGTGCTTTGCTAAATTGAGCACACCTAAGTCCGTTGGAATTAGTGGGGCTAGGAGTACTTAACTGCACGTAGGATCAAGGAGAATGTGTGTTTCAATTTATTCTGTACTGTAATTTAGCAACTATTAGTCCATCGTGGGCTACAAAGCATGATGGTTATGTGCAGTCTCCTGGTTTTAAGAGTAGGCTACCTCAGAATGCCAGGTGCAAGGGATTGGAAACAGGATGCAGGCATCTTGGTATCTTCTTTGCTCCCTGAGGCATCTGGTGGGCCACTGTGAGATACAGGCAGCTGGACTAGATGGGCCTTGGTTTGATCCTGTGGGGCTGTTCCTATGTACAGGTCTGAAGAGGAGCATCTGGTTTTGGTGGCTGTCAAAGAGAAATGCTGTGGAGAATCTTACCTCGCCACCAGTGTGTTTACCTCAGAATTTACCTCAGAATGCCAGGTACAAGGGAGTGGCAACAGGATGCAGGCATCTTGTGGTCTTGTTTACTTCCTGAGGCATCCAGTGGGCCATTGTGAGATACTGGAAGCAGGGCTCTTCTTATGTTCTTAGTCCCACCCTAGAATCTGATTTTTTTCCCTCCTAATTGGCATTGCTTATATAATTAATGCATAGTATCTTTTTGGAGAAGTGAGGAAAGGCACACCCTGGGATTGCACGTGCTCAGTAAAGTCTTCTTGTTTTATAGTCTTCTGGAAGCGCAATCTAGGCATATCTCCTCAGAAATAAATTCCATTGTGTTCAATGCGGTTTACAGCCAGGAAGGCATTATAATGGTGGTTCCCTTGATCTACTGGGCCATTGGCTACAGGTCCCCATTAGGGCTACAATTTATACATTGTATAGGGTTTTCCCCTAACTGATTTCCGCAGCTCTCCAGAGAGCCATTGGTCACGGTTTGGGAATCACTGCATTATAAGATGGCCGCCTAAATTTCATTTTTGCACATGTTGCCATTGGCGCTTCAGATCCGAGTCTACAGAATCCTACACAGAGAGAGGGATATTCTGTATTGTTCCTTCTGAATGTTTGGAGAAGAGTAGGCAGCATACTCAAAGAGAATCTGTCATTGTTGCTTATATAAATCTACATATGGATCACTTGTGTAATATTTGCCTCTAAGCCTGCTTGGCCGTTTGCCCCCAAATGGCAGTACAGAAAGAAAAAAAGCAGGGTGGGTGGGTGGGGAGGGCGCACATGTCTTGCAAATGAGCCCAAACAAATATGTACACATCGTTGTTGCAGTTCAATCCAGACACATTTAAGAGAGCCACTAAAGCCTATTGATTTCAATGGAAGTCTTAAGGAGGTATGTTAGACTGTAGCTCTGTATGCAGGGCCGGCTTTAAGCCAATATGACCAATGTCATCACATCGGGCCCTGCGCTTTGGGGGGGGCCCGCACTAGTGCAGTGAGCGTATTGCTTGCTGCTGCAGTCAGGATCTCTTAGGATTGTGTGTAGGTCAGTGAGGCAAGAAGAGCAGATTTACCTTGGGTCCTCTCAGCTGCTCCAAATTCTGAAGTGCCCCAAATGGGCCTCCTGGAAGCAATTAGCAGTGACGTCATCCTGTCACCACCAACTATTTCCAGGTGCCACATTTTGAGTGTGGCACCACAAGTGCTCTTCTTGGTGAGTGGGGGGCCCTGTGCGGAGTGTGGGGGGCTCCCAGAGCCGGCTCTGTATGTACATACACACTTGGAATAATGATGTATCCAGTCACTTGTGGCAGAGCAATAGCAAAAAAAACCAGTGATGTCATGCAGGGGGTATGCAGGGGGTACGCAGGGGTACGCGAGTACCGGTTCCTAGGATTACGGCTGGCCCCGCCCATTCGCCCACCCACTCATAGACTCCGCCCCCTGCAATGTTTGAATTTCCTGCATGTTTGAGTTGCCTGCACGTTCTCAGAGCCAGGCAGGCAGGCAGGCAGTGAGCGGAGACTTACCTTGCCTTGCCACTGAAAAATGAGCTGCTCTGGGGTTTTGGAACTGTTGGGTCACTTTAACATGATGCCAGGCCTCCTTAACATGTTCTGGGGGTGCTGTGGAATACTGTTGCAACTGTTGGGTCAGTTTAAAATTGTCTGAGGCCTCAAAAAGGGCTTTTTTCATGTCACTTCCTGCCATGACATCACTTCCGGCTTATGACATCACTTCCGGTGGGCGGGTCCTGACACGTGCCAATCAAAAGTGAGTACCTGTTCTTAAATCATTTAGATGACACCACTGAAAACAACCAACCACCTTCCAGTTTACAACTGCCTCCCCCACCTTATAACTAGGAGTGGGTTTTTTTGTTGTTAAAAACCATTTTTGGGGCATTAACAACCACCTTTCGGCAGTTAAAATATCTGTCTAAAAACACAAAACACCGCATTTTGGTGTTTAAGCTGTTTTCCAGAAATTAAAATAAACTACTTTTCCAATTAGAAATAATACTGTGGCTGCATCTGCCACCTGTATCATCTATCTAGTACACTTTTAAAGCATTTAAAATGAATAAAAATGAGGATTTGGATTGAAAATGTAGAATAAAAACCCACAACACTGCAATTTGCTATTTTAATCAAGAAATTTTGGGACAAATATCACCGAAAAAGCTCACCCCAACTTATAACCCTTGAAAATGATTCTAACTGCAGGTCCTGCAATGTGCTGTGTAAGCAGTCCCTCCCACTTGCCGTCAGAGCCACTCCAGGTAGTGATGGCAATGTGCAGGCACTCATAAGAACATAAGAAGAGCCTGCTGGATCAGGCCAAAGGCCCATCAAGTCCAGCTTCCTGTACCTCACAGTGGCCCACAAGGGAGGAGCCCCAGCTCCGTAATGATTTTCGTCGCTCTCTTCTGCACCTTTTCCAGCACCACTATGTCCTTTTTGAGATGTGGAGCCCAGAACTGTATGCAATACTCTAGATGTGGCCTTACCATTGATTTGTAAAATCAAAATGGCAGATGGCAGATGCGTTTCAACACAGGCAAGTGTAAAGTGATGCACATTGCGGCAAAAATCAAAACTTCACCTATAGGCTTATGGGTTCTGAGCTGTCTGTGACAGCTCAAGAGAGAGCTCTTGGGGTGCTGGTGGACAATTCAGTGAAGGTATTGACCCAGCGTGCGGCAGCAATTAAGAAGGCCAATTCCATGCTTGGGGTAATTAAAAAAGGGGTTGAGAATAAAACAGCCAATATTATCATGCCGTTGTACAAATCAATGGTAAGGCCACACCTGGAATATTGTGTACAGTTCTGGTCGCTGCACCTCAAAAAGGACATAGTGGAATTGGAACAGGTGCAGAAGAGAGCGACGAAAATGATTACGGGGCTGGGGCACCTCCCTTATGAAGAAAGACTGCAGCGTTTGGGGCTCTTCAGCCTAGAAAAAAGGGGCCTGAGAGGGGACATGATTGAGACATACAAAATAATGCACGGAAGGGATAGATTCGATAGAGGGATGTTCTTTTCCCTCTCTCAAAACACCAGAACCAGGGGGCATCTGCTAAAACTGAGGGTTGGGAGAGTTAAAACAGATAAAAGGAAATACTTTTTTACCCAGCGGGTAGTTAATCTGTGGAACTCTTTGCCACAGGAGGTGGTGATGGCATCTGGTCTAGATGCCTCTAAGAGGAGATTGGACGGATTTCTGGAGGAAAAGGCCATCGTGGGCTATAGGTCATGATGGGTTGGGCAACCTCCTTACATAGTAGTAGGCTACTTCAGAGTACTGGGTGCAAGGGAGTGGCAACAGGATGCAAGCATCTTGTTGTCTCATGCCTCCCTGGGGCACCTGGTGGGCCGCTGTGAGATACACGCAGCTGGCCTAGATGGGCCTTTGGCCTGATCCAGCAGGGCTCTTCTTATGTTCTTATGTTGTACAATGGTATAATAATTTTGTCTGTTTTATTCTCAACCCCTTTTTTAATTACCCCAAGCATGGAATTGGCCTTCTTAATTGCTGCCACACACTGGGTCGATACCTTCATTGAATTGTCCACCAGCACCCCAAGATCTCTCTCTTGAGCTGTCACAGACAGCTCAGAACCCATAAGCCTATAGGTAAAGTTTTGATTTTTTTTGCCCCAATGTGCATCACTTTACACTTGTCTACATTGAAATGCATTGCCATTTTGCTGCCCATTTCCCCAACTTGGAGAGGTCCTTCTGGAGCTCTTCACAATCCCTTCTGGTTTTCACCACCTGGAAAAGTTTTGTGCCCTCTGCAAACTTGGCCACCTCACTACTTATGCCAGTCTCCAGGTCATTTATGAACAAGTTGAAAATCCCTGGCCCCAAGACTGATCCTTGGGGCACTCTGCTTTTCACCTCTCTCCATTGTGAAAATTTCCCATTGTCCCCCACTCTGTTTCTTGGCCCTCGACCAATTCTGAATCCATAAGAGGACCTGCCCTCTTATTCCCTGACTGTGAAGTTTCCTCAGTTTCCTTTGGTGGGGGACTGTGTTAAACGCGTTCTGAAAATGTTCGCCAAATGTTGCTGCCAACACTACCCAGAACGGCCCTGATGGAGAGTGGAACGAGCCGCTCATGTGCTGCGTACTTGTGTACGTTGGAGCACCTGCAGTCCTTACCCATGCCGTCCTCCCTGGCTATGCTACTGGCTGCCGTGCTATTGGAATTTGCATTCTGGCAGCATAACCCGCCTTCCGGAGGAACAAAATGCCAGATGTTGTTGTGTGCTGTCTAGCCACTGCCACAAACGTTGAGCGGCAAGGTGCATGCAGCAGTGGCTCCAGGAACAATACCAACCCTGGTATGATAGCAGGGGAAGCATGCCATGGGTTGGGAGGGGGGAGTGCAGTGGGAATAACTGCGCAATTTAGGGGAGGGCAGGAGTGGACCAGAGGGTATGGATCTCAGTGGCAAACATGGACAGCAGATCCTGTCCCCCCCAAATTCAGCTTGCACTGCCTCCTTCCTCTCCTTGGCCCTACACCAGCTAGGGTACACCTCCATGGTACAGCTGCATCATGTAAACTGGTGGGGGATAGGACTGGGAAAGACACAACGCAAGTGGCTATTTGCCATCCTGGCCTAGTTGATCATGATAAGCTTTGTTGTTGTCGTTCAGTCACTAAGTCGTGCCCGACTCTTTGCGACCCCATGGACCACGGCATGCCAGGCCTCCCTGTCCTCCACTAGCTTCCGGAGTTTGCCCAATTTCATGTTCGTTGCTTCAGTGACACTATCTAACCATCTCATCCTCTGCCGCCCCCTTCTCCTTTTACCTTCGATCTTTCCCAGCATGAGGGTCTTTTCTAAAGAGTCCTCTCTTCTCATGAGGTGGCCAAAGTATTGGAGCTTCAGCTTCAGTATTTATCCTTCCAGGGAGCAATCAGGCTTGACTTCCTGTAGGATTGACCGACTGGATCTCCTTGCAGTCCAGGGGACTCTCAAGAGACTTCTCCAACACCATAATTCAAAAGCATCTATTCTTCAGCACTCCACCTTCCTTATGGTCCAGCTCTCTCAGCCATACACTGCTACTGGGAAAACCATAGCTTTGACTATGCGACCCTTTGTTGGCAGGGTGATGTCTCGGCTTTTTATTAACTTGTCTAGGTTCATCATAGATGATAAGCCTAGCTTATATTTTTCTTTCAATTAGTTCAAATGTTATCCCCTCATGGTATTTTATAGGGCATCCTGCTCCAAGAGGCACATATCATCCCAGGGCTATGGTCAAAGGAAAACGATAACAGCAATCTTGCCAAAGTTAAGTAAGTCTGTGGTTGATCACTGGAAGACCTCTTAGGAACTCCATGTAGTTTGCTTGGGTTCAATGAAAGAATGGAGGAGTGTAAATCAAATAAATGGATACGTTTTGCCTAGGGTCAGTGTGCTTTAAACAATTCATACAGGGTAAGGCTCAGCCTGGTTTAAATTTTACTTCAACTGCATGCTCATTGGATGGCCTG
This sequence comes from Lerista edwardsae, assembly GCA_029204185.1. Classification (NCBI taxonomy): domain Eukaryota; kingdom Metazoa; phylum Chordata; class Lepidosauria; order Squamata; family Scincidae; genus Lerista; species Lerista edwardsae. The sequence continues at coordinate 25,310 of JAJKFI010013835.1, forward strand.
AACTCTCCAAACACCACTAAAGTTTGCTTGCCCCTCCAAAATATGGGAATTGGAATAACCCACCTCACTGAATCGATTGGGAGAATAACGCAAGAGTGTAAAACGTAGTTAAAATTGTTGCTCAAGTCTTCAAGCCGTGGATTAAAACATATTGTGGGATTTAATCCCAACTATGTTTTAGACTCACCCGGCCATGAAAGTCTTAGTATGTTTGTAACCAGCGGCGTCATGCAGCCGGAACGCTGGGCGGGAGGAACGGCTTAGCGGCAGCCTACCCGTTGCATACCGCTCCGTTTCGCCATCTTCCCTGCCCCCGCAGCTGGACTAGATGGGCTCTTGGCCTGATCCAATAGGGCTGTTCTTATGTTCTTATATATAGCATGATGGTATTATTCACACATACCAAGGTTTTCACAATTTTGCTCATTAGTGTCAAGCTCAGCTTGTTGCCCTCCCAAAGTTTGTTGCCCGGTGCAACTGAACTTCCCTGCACTTCTTTAGCTACACTCAGAGGTGAAATTCAGCAGGTTCTCACCTATTCGGTAGAACCGGTAGCTAATTTTAGTCTGGAATAGTCAGCATTATGGGCGCCATTTTCCCTAGATACATAGAACCAGTTGTTAATTCATTTGAATCCCACCACTGGCTACACTACTGCTGCTGCTGGGGTTCTGTTCCGGATCCTACTGTGGATACCTGAAACCGCGGATACTGGGAACACCTTTTTAAAGTTAGAGGAATATCAATGGTTTTGCTGCAACAAGGTTTAAAAAAAGAGATTTGTTTAATGTCCCCCTATCTTTTTAATACGGGTCTCAGTATCCATGCTATCTGTGGATAACTAAAACAGTGGATACCAAATCAGTGGATATTGGGGCATGCCTATATTTTTCTCACCCAAGTTTTAAAAATCGGTTTCAAAAAATGAAAAAGGTTATCTAATGCTGTGTGTGCTTCACATACCTGTCTCAAGTAGACTCTGAGCCAGCCATTTTTCCTTCCTCCTACTTCCCTAAGCCAAGTTTCAGAGAGAAGGTTATTCACTAGGCACTGGACTGCCTTAAGCTGCTCCGGGCAAACCGGAGCTTGACCACGTCCATGGAGAACATGTGACGGTAAATGGAATATACCAACAGAAAGGGGAGAAGTAGTTCTTCAAAATGAAGGCTGAAGTTATTCATTTCTGACTGTCCTGAGAGGACAGTCAGGCAAGCTTAGAATCAAGGTTTCGATTCTGCACATAAGAATGTAAGAAGAGCCCTGCTGGATCAGGCCAAAGGCCCATCTGGTCCAGCTTCTTGTATCTCACAGTGGCCCACCAGGTGCCTCAGGGAGCACATGAGACAACAAGATGCTTGCATCCTGTTGCCACTCCCTTGCACCTGGCATTCTGAAGTAACCCACTATTAATGTAAGGAGGTTGCACCACCCATCATGGCCTATAGCCCATGATGGACTTTTCCTCCAGAAATCTGTCCAATTCCCTTTTAAAGGCATCTAGGCCACACTTTACAGGCTATCTGTGGAGCTGCCAAATTACCAACCACATTTAATTAAAGACTGGACCACTATCCCCCATCACTGTTTTCTCCTGTTGCTGTACCCATAGGCTCTATAGTGTATAAAGACTCAACACCAGTACAGGAAGATGTTTTTAAAACATGCAAATATTAACTTTTACCCTGGCATTATTATTTATGTAAAACTGAATTCTAAGCTTCCATATAATACAAGAGCCCTGTCTTCATCATTTGTGAAGAGAATATGTGAAGAATCAGTTTGTTCAAGCTTGTTGACTTTTTTTGGATAACAATGGTAATTATTGTTTTAGATTGTAAGCATTTTTGTGACTGGGAACCATATTTATTTGATTTGCTCTGAAAACCACTTTGTGAACATTTTTTTGCTGAAAAGCAGTATAAACATTGTTATTGTTGATCGTAATGGCATCAAAATGGCACCTGCAGGATAGATGGGAAGGGTGTGTGCACATGCATGCATGTGCATATGTATGAAAAAGAAATGGCGCAACTCTATACAAATTGGAACTCGGACCGAGGTCACATGATCCAGCCAGTCTGCTGAAGTCAAGCTGGCCTAGTTATTGCCCTTGAATTATCTAGGAAATTCTTTCAATTTTATGATGGAAGAAAGGCAAGAGCTTCACAAGAATTAAAATAAACACACAGACTTAGTGTAAAATTGATTCACCAACTCACTAAAAAGCACGCGCGCACACGCACACATTCTTCTGAATTACTGTTATGACTGAAAGAGAATACAGGCCTGGAAGAGAATACAGGCGAACAATAGGAAGAAAATAAACTAGTAAAGTCAACATTTATTGTTGTACGTTCTACAGTATTTCACTTAAAGAACAAAGGCACCATCAGTATTCATTGGATTTTGACTGAACTGGAATTTGATAGATTATATAGTATACATTTTAGATAAGTTCCATTTCAACAGTGCATGTCAGAATACAAATTAATTGGAACAAAGTAAAAAAAAGAAAAAATAATAAAGTACATTTAGCAACAAATCTGTACAAAAAAAGGGGGTGGCGATTAGCCCCGTCACATATATTTAAGGCTATGTACAAGTGTTCTGTTATTTATCTTGCAATTAGACACTGTTGACTTTGTCTCCTTCATACTGATGCATTTAGACAAAAAACACTGTTATGAAAGTGATCAAATTCCTTTAAAAAAATTAAAAGAGTAAGCAACGAGAAACCCCCTAATCTCATGAAAAAGAAAACATTTGCGCAGATGGAAAAGTACAGTATCTTCCTCCCTATTTTATCATAGCTTTGCCAAACACAAACAAATGACCTTGAATGGGGGAAGGAGTAAATTAATGGCAACTTGTTCTAAGAAATAACTGATCATTCAGACAATTTGAAACAAAGTGAATTCATCAACTTTTCCTGGATGTGAGAAAAAAGAAAGAAGGAACTACTTCATACTTTTTAACAGTGACATGAGCTCAAGAGCCTGAGCACTTGGAAACACATGAGAACATTAAATGAAAACATGGGGCTTATGCTTTAAAACAGTGGTTCTCAAACCTTTTAGACCAGGGCCCACTTTTTAGAAGGCACTTGTCCCAGGACCCACCGGATGTGATGTCATTGCCGAAGTGCCATCATCCAGCAGGAAGTGTTGT
>JAJKFI010013836.1:10827-28465 GCA_029204185.1 Lerista edwardsae
GGAGAGGAGGGATTTACATGACAGGGTAAGGCTTCTTGCAAAACTTACAGATTTGCCCCCCCCTTAGATCCGCCTCTGGGAGTTAGGCCAGCAAAGGTTGACTGACACAAGGGCCACCGTAAAGCACGTTTGGACCACTCTCGCAGTCAGGGAGGATGGCGCACGTCTGTGTGCTGGCCTCTCTGACTCTGCGAGAGGTCCAAACATACTTTACTGTAGCCCTTGTGCCAGCCAAACTTTGCTGGCCTAACTTGTTCCGGCCTAACTCCAGGTTAGGATTGTGCCTGAATTCTAGATTTTAGCAAAAATTCACCTCTATACTATGGACTCCTAAAGAGTGTAAGCCAGCTATATACTCCATGTGCACAGAGAAAGGCTATTTTAGGACTTATGCTGCTACAACGTCCAGTGGTGTTCCTACAAGGGGAAGCAAAACGCTGTCTTGCAGGGGCCTGAGCTGTGTAAAGCAATCCCTCCACTTGCTTTAAGAGCACATTTGCGGCTTGGAGAGCAAAGACTCCAAGCCAGCTTGGTAAGTCATGAATGGCTCTGACGGCGAGGGGGAGGGGCCATGTTACACAGATGTCAGGCTCCTGCAAAACCTAATGTCGTCATTCCCTGTAGGAATGCCACTGACAATGCCATCTTTGCTTCTAACCTTGCTGATGCGGAACACAGCTAGGTCTAGAACTAGTTGGTGTTTGGATGGATGACCACTTGCGAAAGCCGACTCTACTGCCTTGGGTTCCATGATGGAAGAAAGGTGGGCTATCAATGCAATGAATAAATAAATAAATAACATGGGTTAGAAAGCCCAAGGCGTTTGTGGCCTGGGTTAGGAAATATGAACAGCATACAGCCATTCCCCTGCTAATTAACATCAGAAGGAGGGTTCTTCCATGCAAGACCCATTAAAATGAGGAGCAAGACCATGTTGGAAGGCCCATCGTAATTTGAGTGTGTGTGTGTGTGTGTGTGTGTGTGTGATGAGATGGCTGTTAAATTCAAATCATTGTTAAATTCAAATGGTGCTCTTTCTTGACCCCGTGAAAAGGCTGAAATGTGCTTTCTTGGTGGCTGATCAACATTGTTGGTGTACAGAAACACAGCATCCACCTGTGTTTCTGCATTGAGAAAATAATGGGTGCAACACTTCCGCCTTTTTTTTTATCTGTGTTGGTGGTATATGCTCTATTCAAGAGCATGAAAAAGCATTTGAATTGATATGGCACAGAGTCATTTCGGGATCATTATTCGGCCATCGGGCATTGAAAAAAACAGTCTGAGAGTGCAATCCTAACCTGGAGTTAAGCCAGCACAAGTTAGGCCAGCGAAGTTTGGCTGGCACAAGGGCCACCGTAAAGCGTGTTTTGACCACACTTGGAGTCAGGGAGGATGGCACACATCTGTGTGCTGGCCTCTCTGACTCAGAGAGTGGTCCAAACATACTTTACGGTGTTAGTTATTTGTGCCAGGCCAACTTTGCTGGCCTAATTTGTGCTGGCCTAACTCCAGGTCAGGATTGCCCTCTGAGTGTCTCCTTGGAAAGAAGTTAACGTCTCAAGTATTCATTTTCATGCACGTGTTGTCAGGTCGTGAGCAAAAGTGGATTTACAGATTTTTACTAGTTGTATGGCACAGAGAAGCTTGGCTGGGGTAGCCTAAACTGCAGTCTTCGAACCTTGCCCTGCCTTGCAGATAATAAAGCCGCCTTGGGTATTTGCTTCAACATGGGAGGATATAAATTTCTCATATACATAGACAAAATAATGACAGTAGTGGACCATTCTCTTTGGGTCAAACTAGAGGAAGCACCAATTGTGTAATTAGGGCCTGTGTCCCTGTCTTTTCTAACATAAGTGCTATGCAGCCATATGAGATGAAATCTGAATATTTTCATTGGGAGTTTTTCTCCTGGGGTTAATAACGACTGGGGAGGAGGGAATCCAGATTGGGACTATAGCAAAGTGAAAATGTTAAATCTCTCTCCCCCTAGCAGTGGTCCTAATCCAGATTACCCCCACATGTGCTATTTACACAATTGATATATCATCTAGTTTGGCCCTGAGACCGGAGCATTCAGCCAACCCAGACAGCCGTGCCCCTGGCAGCTCTTTAGAAGAAACGATGATAATTTATTGCTGATAAATACCTCAACAAATGTTGGTGGCTTAAGACCGATTCACACATACAAGTTGATCCCATGACAACTGTTGACCTGCATGAGTGAATGTTCCATGGCAGGTCAAATAGCACAATTAGAACCTTTCCCATGGCCTCCCACCATCTCCCCTGCAATGCATTCCAATGGTGTGGGCACACCCAGGTTGCAGCTGAGAAATTTAGCGATCAAAAATCAAGTGCTGAACACATGTATGCGCAAACTGACCTTGGAGAGGTTAATGCAGTGATGGGCAACCTAAACAAGTAAGTAGGGAGAATCAGTGGCCCTTCTTCAACAATACTGAAATCAGGCATGTACATTAGCCATCACTCCCTGAATGCCATGGGTGAATCTGGTCACCCTGAGAGTTGGATAATAGATAAAATGTCTCACAGGCCACACATAGAACCCCATGGGTGACTTGTGACCCACAGGCTGCAGGTTGCCCAGCACTGGCTGTCAAGAATTTCAACTATCCTTCTTGCTCCATCCAGATGTTGTGCATACAGGTTTCCACATACCCCATCAAAAGAAGGGGAGCTTGATGCATGCACCCTTTTGCACAGTCCAAGATGTCTCCTCCATGAACTTGAATGGAAGGCTCTTGATGCTCTTTGTGTGTGTTGTAACCCTTGTCCTGCAATGGATCACCTGGATTAGAAGCAGGAGGAGGTCACTACAAGTCCCTGAACTCAAACTTTGTTGCTGCAAGAGCCTGTCACTGTGTGTGTCTAACAATGGCATTTGTGTTAAGCATTCAATTTGTAAATTCTTTCCTGCTTTAATTTCGTTGGGTCTCAAGATTGTCTAACTCGCAACCTGTTTTTGTTTTATTTTCAAAACAATTTCTTTTTTTTCTTTTTTTGGCTAATGGCATTTCCTGCTGTAGCAATTCTCTGGTATGAAATCAGTGTATTTGAAAGAAAAAAAGTTGTTCTCTTATTTATTTATTTTTGTGGTTTCTGAACCCCATTGGTGCACTATGCAATGGGATTTTGTAGTGTGTCATGATGAAAGTTTATGCAGATATCTTAATGGAGTGACCTTTTTATTTTGAGAATGATTGTGTTGTTGGCTATTGTATAAAATATATAAATATACTGACTTATTGAGACACTTGGAAAAGAAATCTAAATTTACCAAATGTGTATATTTTAATAGATGCATAAAGCTTCATTGTGTGCCTTTATATTTACAAATAAAAATGAGGATTTATAAAGAACGCTGGAGAAAACATTGCAGATAGACTGTCCATAGCTTTTAAATGAAATATGAAACAAAACAAAAATGGAAAAGAAGAGCAAGAAGAAAAATCCCACAAGCTATATATTGATATATTAAAAAGTATTTGTTAAATTTACCAGTATCTGAAGGTCTGATATTTTTCAACGCTTAAGTGAATCAAACAAATTTTGCCTTAAGAACTTGGGAACATTTCCTTTATAGAGAAAGCACTGAAATGGGCTGATTTTGAAATACTTGCATTATTGTTGGGGAAAAATGATTATTTACACAATAAAACCTGGGGGGAAAATTACAACAGATTGAATTTAGGGCACTTCTGTCACCCTCTGCTTTGTGATCTTTGTCTCTGTCTTTTTCCTTTTCTTCCATTCATTCACTTACTCAGAATCTGTCCACATTATTCAGGACGCAATCTTAGGGTGCAATCCTAACCTGAAGTTAGGCCGGCACAGTTAGGCCAGCAAAGTTTAGCTAACACAAGGAATATTATAAAGTATGTTAGGACCACTCTCGGAATCAGAGAAGCCAGCACACAGACGTGCACCATCCTCCCTAAGAGGTTATTAATAAATAAGAACCAATGTTTGTCAGCCAAACAAATGCTGCAGTAATTACAGTCTTGGTTCCACTTTTGTGGGAGCAAGAGCTTGCAAGTTTTAAAGTCACCCCAAAACTCTTAGGCAAATGTTATTTATTTACCCAGATGCCCACAAAAGAGTAGGGATGTTTGTAATCAGCAGCGTGATTAAAGATAAAGGTTTCTCCACAACTGAATGGTCTAGTCGTGACCGACTGTAGGGGGTGGTGCTCATCTCCGTTTCTAAGCCGAAGAGCCGGCGTTTGTCCGAGGACAAGTTTCCGTGGTCATGTGGCCGGAATGACTATACACCAAGGCACACGGAACGCTGTTACCTTCCCACTGAAGTGGTACCTATTTATCTACTTGCATTTTTACATGCTTTCAAACTGCTAGGTTGGCAGAAGCTGGGACAAGCAACGGGTACTCACTCCGTCGCATGGTCTTGAACTGCCAACCCTCCGGTCAGCATGTTCAGCAACAGCGGTTTAACCTGCAGCGCCACCACATCCCATTGCATGATTAGGCCTATGTAAATTGCCGAAGGGCACAATCCTAAACTGGAGTTTGGTCAGCACAAGTCTTTTGTGCCAGCCCAGGAGTGTCACAAACATGCTGTAAAGCACGTTTGGACCACTTTTGGAGTCAGGGAGGAGGCCACACCCTGCGCCCTCCCCCCTGACTTCGAGAGTGGTCCAAATGTGCTTTAAGGTTTGTCGGCAATACTCCTGGGCCATCACAAGGAACTTCTGCCACCCTAACTCCAGGTTAGGATTGTGCCCACAGTCTGCCAATCAACAAAAACTGACCTAATACTGGCAAACAATGGCTGCTTTGTATCTTATCTTCTCTGAGGTCAACAAACTCCATGGAACATCTTCCCTCTCCTGAGAATTCACATCAGAAGACAAGCTGAAGCTACAGACAGTACGTAAGAGTCACTCCTGCCTAGCACCATTAGCTGCTCCGGGGAGGGGGAGGGAGCACTGAGGAAGCCAGTTGGCATTCGTGACTCTCCCCCTCCTTCATCACCCACTCTGAGAGCCAGGGAGTCCTTGCTCAAGCACAATGATCCTCAGTGATCCCACCGTGCTGCTAAGCTAGGATAGGGTTAGCCATGTGACCCACTGATAGCCACTATTTATAGCCATTTAAGCACAGTACCATCCTTGTGTTGTCAACTGTTCTTACAATGGAGAATGCCATTATCCTCACTCCCACGCCACCCCCACGCATACATCAGAGGCAGCCAACCCCCACGCCACAAACTAAAGACAAAAGCCCAATTAGCAACTAGATGCAATGCCCAGGGTCCCTCAGAAGAACCATTCAAAACAGTGGTTCTCAAATGTTTTAGCACCAGGACCCACTTTCTAGAATGACAACCTGTCCAGGACCCACCGGGAGTGACGTCATGGCCGGGAGTGATGTCATTGTGACACCAGAGCTTCCTGCTTTCCTGAGGATGCAGCAATCAGTTGGGTTATTTCTCAGCCAATTTTCCAAAAGCAAAGTAAGGGTGCAATCCTGACCTGGCGTTAGGCCAGCAAAGTTTTGCTGGCACAAAGGACACCATAAAGTATGTTTGGACCACTCTTGGAGTCAGAGAGGCCAGCACACAGACGTGAGCCATCCTCCCTGATTCCAAGTGTGGTCCAAATTTGCTTTACAGGGGCCCTGGTGCCAGCTGAACTTTGCTGGCCTACCTATGCTGGCCTACCTCCAGGTTAGGATTGCGCCCTGAATCAGAAAGGGGGAAAAGGTCTATTTACAACCTTGACACAAGCAAACTAACCCCATCTCCCTCCCCTTTCCAGTGTCCCATCTTCCTGTATTTTCGACGACGGTTGCACTAGGTGCTATCTGAAATTGGCTTGTGACCCACGTAGTGGGTCCTGACCCACAGTTTGCAAAACACTGATTCAAAACACAGAAGAGTCAACTTTCTACTTACACAGGAGAAGGTGGATATGACAGTGAAACCCCCTGGTAACTTGCCATGGTGTGCTTACGTGGTAAGCTGGTTGTCTGTATTTGATCTAAAGAGGAAAACTGACAGGGGTAGGGGGTAAGCCTTCCCCCACTTGCAGCCTCCCCACAGTTTTCCTCCAAGCATCGCCCTCTCTATTACATTTATGCCCATTCCATAGGAGGTTTGCACAATGTTAACGTATGGTCTCCCATCCAGATGCCGGAATTGAGCAGATTCAGCTTCGGAGTGTTTGTTGCTTCACGTACCCTCAGATTATGCCCCAAGTCTTCTCCTTAGCTGGGCTTCAACTCCAGAAGTAAGCCTTGCTGCAGGGGGTGTCGGGAAACCTAAGTGTGAAGAATGCCAGATGCAGGGGAGTGGCAACAAGATGCAGGCATCTTGTTGTCTTGTGTGCTCCCTGAGGCATCCGGTGAGCCACTGTGAGGTACAGGAAGCTGGACTTTATAAACGCTGAGAGCATCAGTGTTTATAAAGTTTTCCCCTAAAATAAGAGCTTAAGGGCACAAAAATTTGACAGTCACAAGGGATACCATAAAGTAGTTTTGGGCCACTCTCTGAGTCAGAGAGGCCAGCACACAGATATGCACCACCTTTCCTGACTCTGAGAGTGGTCCAAACGCACTCAACCGTGGCCTCTCTGACTCTGAGTAAGGGGCCACCACAGAGAAGGCCCTATTCCCAGTGGTGTCATCTACAAATGAACTAATGGAACGCTGGGCGGGACGTGGGCGGGTCTTCTGCATGATTGGCAGCCCGCCCATTTTGTTCCACGGCTGCCGTGGCCTCGGGAGGACTGCCCCCGTTGGTGCGCCCCCCCCCCCGCTGCTTGCCCAGGCACCCGGCGCACCCCCCACCCATCTCCCCCAGGGAGCAGGCACCCCCTCCCCGAGGCCAGGGCAGCTGTGGAATGAAATGGGCGGGCAGCCAATCACGCAGAAGCCCCCCCGTAAGTCCCGCCCAGTGTTCCGTTAGTTCATTTGTAGATGACGCCACTGCCTATTCCTAGCTGCTGCCACCCCCCTACCTCACCTGGTGGCAGCATGATCAGAAGGGCCCCCGTGATGACCTAAGAGGATGGTAGGATTATACAGAAGAAGACGGTCCCTCGAATGCCCTGGACCCAAGCCGTAAATGGCTTTAAAAGTCAAAACTAGCAGTTTGAATTCAGCTCAGAAACAAATCGGCAGCCAGTGTTGCTGCTGGAACAGCAGCCCGATGGGCAGTGCAATCCAACGCTGCCCGTCCCGTCAATGCTGCGTCATAGTGTCAACGCGACACCCCCGTGTCGGCGCTTAAGCAACGGGGCCAGCGCTGCAGGCAGCACTGGTCCTGTTGAGCCCACGCCGAGCCCCCCTCGCATCGGCCGAAGCCGGCTGGCGCAAGGGAGGCTCCGTGTCAGGGCGGACACAGGATTGGTGGGGAGGAGAGAGTTTGTGGGCAGGATGTGGGTGAGCTCTGGATTTGGCCATAAGGCTGAATCCTAAGCCTGTCCAGAAGGCTGCGCAGCCCCAATTCGGGTCGCACGTTCTCCTCGGCAATGCGCCTGCTGCTTAGCAGCTAAACACAACGGCTGTTTAGCAGGCACAGAGCCGAGGAGCACATCGGTGAGGCTGGAGCCTCCCCTACGGTAAGGGCGTAAACATGCCCTTGCTATGGGGAGGCTCCACCCTCCCCAACCCAGCCTTGGATTTGGCGCTGGCAGGCGGACCTTGCCAATCCAGCGCTGGGTTGGATTGCGCTCTGAGTCAAACTGATGTGCTCCAGCAACCAGCCGGGCCACCGCATTCACAAGAGCATGGGTCACCGTGGCCAGGTCTGAGCGACCCAGGTATGGTCGCAAGCTGGCGAATCAGCTGTAGCTAAGCAAAGGCTCCCCTGGCCACAGCCGCCACCTGGGAGTCTGGGAGCTTCAGATGTAAGATATACACACATAGTCCTTTTTTTTAGACCTGGAGAAATGCAGTCAGATTTTTTTACTGAACCCCAGCGTTGCCATCACCTGCTCCATCACTTTGCCCTCTGAAATTTGAAAGTATAGGACCAATATGCTTAGCGATGGGGTGTCCATCATTTTTCAAGGCTCTTTACAAATGTTGTGTTCCAGGAACAATTGCTCTCAAGACACACTCAACCCCCTTCCAGCATTCTGAATGGGAGCCATTCAGCAGAAAGCGGCATGCACAAAAACAACAGAGTTCCACAATCCTTGGGCCAGTCTTCACAAAGCCGCACATCTGTGTGTTACACATTCCTTTGTAGCGCCCACATCTCACAATGGCAGTGCTCATTGTTTCTCTTCGGGGTATACAACAAGCAACTGTACCCGGGGCCTATGATGTAATGAGCGCAAATGTTCTGCCAAGGCGCTGTGGAATTACAGTTCACATTGTGAAGACAGAGAAAAGAGAAACTGAGCAATAATATGAAATTAACACAACAAATTACAGTGAGTTGCAAAATACACATCTTGTTCTCAGTCTGCCTGATTCCAAGCTGAATATCAATATACTTAGTGACAATACAGAAATCTGCAACTCTGATCAAAGCATCTGGGTGCTTTGCTAAATTGAGCACACCTAAGTCCGTTGGAATTAGTGGGGCTAGGAGTACTTAACTGCACGTAGGATCAAGGAGAATGTGTGTTTCAATTTATTCTGTACTGTAATTTAGCAACTATTAGTCCATCGTGGGCTACAAAGCATGATGGTTATGTGCAGTCTCCTGGTTTTAAGAGTAGGCTACCTCAGAATGCCAGGTGCAAGGGATTGGAAACAGGATGCAGGCATCTTGGTATCTTCTTTGCTCCCTGAGGCATCTGGTGGGCCACTGTGAGATACAGGCAGCTGGACTAGATGGGCCTTGGTTTGATCCTGTGGGGCTGTTCCTATGTACAGGTCTGAAGAGGAGCATCTGGTTTTGGTGGCTGTCAAAGAGAAATGCTGTGGAGAATCTTACCTCGCCACCAGTGTGTTTACCTCAGAATTTACCTCAGAATGCCAGGTACAAGGGAGTGGCAACAGGATGCAGGCATCTTGTGGTCTTGTTTACTTCCTGAGGCATCCAGTGGGCCATTGTGAGATACTGGAAGCAGGGCTCTTCTTATGTTCTTAGTCCCACCCTAGAATCTGATTTTTTTCCCTCCTAATTGGCATTGCTTATATAATTAATGCATAGTATCTTTTTGGAGAAGTGAGGAAAGGCACACCCTGGGATTGCACGTGCTCAGTAAAGTCTTCTTGTTTTATAGTCTTCTGGAAGCGCAATCTAGGCATATCTCCTCAGAAATAAATTCCATTGTGTTCAATGCGGTTTACAGCCAGGAAGGCATTATAATGGTGGTTCCCTTGATCTACTGGGCCATTGGCTACAGGTCCCCATTAGGGCTACAATTTATACATTGTATAGGGTTTTCCCCTAACTGATTTCCGCAGCTCTCCAGAGAGCCATTGGTCACGGTTTGGGAATCACTGCATTATAAGATGGCCGCCTAAATTTCATTTTTGCACATGTTGCCATTGGCGCTTCAGATCCGAGTCTACAGAATCCTACACAGAGAGAGGGATATTCTGTATTGTTCCTTCTGAATGTTTGGAGAAGAGTAGGCAGCATACTCAAAGAGAATCTGTCATTGTTGCTTATATAAATCTACATATGGATCACTTGTGTAATATTTGCCTCTAAGCCTGCTTGGCCGTTTGCCCCCAAATGGCAGTACAGAAAGAAAAAAAGCAGGGTGGGTGGGTGGGGAGGGCGCACATGTCTTGCAAATGAGCCCAAACAAATATGTACACATCGTTGTTGCAGTTCAATCCAGACACATTTAAGAGAGCCACTAAAGCCTATTGATTTCAATGGAAGTCTTAAGGAGGTATGTTAGACTGTAGCTCTGTATGCAGGGCCGGCTTTAAGCCAATATGACCAATGTCATCACATCGGGCCCTGCGCTTTGGGGGGGGCCCGCACTAGTGCAGTGAGCGTATTGCTTGCTGCTGCAGTCAGGATCTCTTAGGATTGTGTGTAGGTCAGTGAGGCAAGAAGAGCAGATTTACCTTGGGTCCTCTCAGCTGCTCCAAATTCTGAAGTGCCCCAAATGGGCCTCCTGGAAGCAATTAGCAGTGACGTCATCCTGTCACCACCAACTATTTCCAGGTGCCACATTTTGAGTGTGGCACCACAAGTGCTCTTCTTGGTGAGTGGGGGGCCCTGTGCGGAGTGTGGGGGGCTCCCAGAGCCGGCTCTGTATGTACATACACACTTGGAATAATGATGTATCCAGTCACTTGTGGCAGAGCAATAGCAAAAAAAACCAGTGATGTCATGCAGGGGGTATGCAGGGGGTACGCAGGGGTACGCGAGTACCGGTTCCTAGGATTACGGCTGGCCCCGCCCATTCGCCCACCCACTCATAGACTCCGCCCCCTGCAATGTTTGAATTTCCTGCATGTTTGAGTTGCCTGCACGTTCTCAGAGCCAGGCAGGCAGGCAGGCAGTGAGCGGAGACTTACCTTGCCTTGCCACTGAAAAATGAGCTGCTCTGGGGTTTTGGAACTGTTGGGTCACTTTAACATGATGCCAGGCCTCCTTAACATGTTCTGGGGGTGCTGTGGAATACTGTTGCAACTGTTGGGTCAGTTTAAAATTGTCTGAGGCCTCAAAAAGGGCTTTTTTCATGTCACTTCCTGCCATGACATCACTTCCGGCTTATGACATCACTTCCGGTGGGCGGGTCCTGACACGTGCCAATCAAAAGTGAGTACCTGTTCTTAAATCATTTAGATGACACCACTGAAAACAACCAACCACCTTCCAGTTTACAACTGCCTCCCCCACCTTATAACTAGGAGTGGGTTTTTTTGTTGTTAAAAACCATTTTTGGGGCATTAACAACCACCTTTCGGCAGTTAAAATATCTGTCTAAAAACACAAAACACCGCATTTTGGTGTTTAAGCTGTTTTCCAGAAATTAAAATAAACTACTTTTCCAATTAGAAATAATACTGTGGCTGCATCTGCCACCTGTATCATCTATCTAGTACACTTTTAAAGCATTTAAAATGAATAAAAATGAGGATTTGGATTGAAAATGTAGAATAAAAACCCACAACACTGCAATTTGCTATTTTAATCAAGAAATTTTGGGACAAATATCACCGAAAAAGCTCACCCCAACTTATAACCCTTGAAAATGATTCTAACTGCAGGTCCTGCAATGTGCTGTGTAAGCAGTCCCTCCCACTTGCCGTCAGAGCCACTCCAGGTAGTGATGGCAATGTGCAGGCACTCATAAGAACATAAGAAGAGCCTGCTGGATCAGGCCAAAGGCCCATCAAGTCCAGCTTCCTGTACCTCACAGTGGCCCACAAGGGAGGAGCCCCAGCTCCGTAATGATTTTCGTCGCTCTCTTCTGCACCTTTTCCAGCACCACTATGTCCTTTTTGAGATGTGGAGCCCAGAACTGTATGCAATACTCTAGATGTGGCCTTACCATTGATTTGTAAAATCAAAATGGCAGATGGCAGATGCGTTTCAACACAGGCAAGTGTAAAGTGATGCACATTGCGGCAAAAATCAAAACTTCACCTATAGGCTTATGGGTTCTGAGCTGTCTGTGACAGCTCAAGAGAGAGCTCTTGGGGTGCTGGTGGACAATTCAGTGAAGGTATTGACCCAGCGTGCGGCAGCAATTAAGAAGGCCAATTCCATGCTTGGGGTAATTAAAAAAGGGGTTGAGAATAAAACAGCCAATATTATCATGCCGTTGTACAAATCAATGGTAAGGCCACACCTGGAATATTGTGTACAGTTCTGGTCGCTGCACCTCAAAAAGGACATAGTGGAATTGGAACAGGTGCAGAAGAGAGCGACGAAAATGATTACGGGGCTGGGGCACCTCCCTTATGAAGAAAGACTGCAGCGTTTGGGGCTCTTCAGCCTAGAAAAAAGGGGCCTGAGAGGGGACATGATTGAGACATACAAAATAATGCACGGAAGGGATAGATTCGATAGAGGGATGTTCTTTTCCCTCTCTCAAAACACCAGAACCAGGGGGCATCTGCTAAAACTGAGGGTTGGGAGAGTTAAAACAGATAAAAGGAAATACTTTTTTACCCAGCGGGTAGTTAATCTGTGGAACTCTTTGCCACAGGAGGTGGTGATGGCATCTGGTCTAGATGCCTCTAAGAGGGGATTGGACGGATTTCTGGAGGAAAAGGCCATCGTGGGCTATAGGTCATGATGGGTTGGGCAACCTCCTTACATAGTAGTAGGCTACTTCAGAGTACTGGGTGCAAGGGAGTGGCAACAGGATGCAAGCATCTTGTTGTCTCATGCCTCCCTGGGGCACCTGGTGGGCCGCTGTGAGATACACGCAGCTGGCCTAGATGGGCCTTTGGCCTGATCCAGCAGGGCTCTTCTTATGTTCTTATGTTGTACAATGGTATAATAATTTTGTCTGTTTTATTCTCAACCCCTTTTTTAATTACCCCAAGCATGGAATTGGCCTTCTTAATTGCTGCCACACACTGGGTCGATACCTTCATTGAATTGTCCACCAGCACCCCAAGATCTCTCTCTTGAGCTGTCACAGACAGCTCAGAACCCATAAGCCTATAGGTAAAGTTTTGATTTTTTTTGCCCCAATGTGCATCACTTTACACTTGTCTACATTGAAATGCATTGCCATTTTGCTGCCCATTTCCCCAACTTGGAGAGGTCCTTCTGGAGCTCTTCACAATCCCTTCTGGTTTTCACCACCTGGAAAAGTTTTGTGCCCTCTGCAAACTTGGCCACCTCACTACTTATGCCAGTCTCCAGGTCATTTATGAACAAGTTGAAAATCCCTGGCCCCAAGACTGATCCTTGGGGCACTCTGCTTTTCACCTCTCTCCATTGTGAAAATTTCCCATTGTCCCCCACTCTGTTTCTTGGCCCTCGACCAATTCTGAATCCATAAGAGGACCTGCCCTCTTATTCCCTGACTGTGAAGTTTCCTCAGTTTCCTTTGGTGGGGGACTGTGTTAAACGCGTTCTGAAAATGTTCGCCAAATGTTGCTGCCAACACTACCCAGAACGGCCCTGATGGAGAGTGGAACGAGCCGCTCATGTGCTGCGTACTTGTGTACATTGGAGCACCTGCAGTCCTTACCCATGCCGTCCTCCCTGGCTATGCTACTGGCTGCCGTGCTATTGGAATTTGCATTCTGGCAGCATAACCCGCCTTCCGGAGGAACAAAATGCCAGATGTTGTTGTGTGCTGTCTAGCCACTGCCACAAACGTTGAGCGGCAAGGTGCATGCAGCAGTGGCTCCAGGAACAATACCAACCCTGGTATGATAGCAGGGGAAGCATGCCATGGGTTGGGAGGGGGGAGTGCAGTGGGAATAACTGCGCAATTTAGGGGAGGGCAGGAGTGGACCAGAGGGTATGGATCTCAGTGGCAAACATGGACAGCAGATCCTGTCCCCCCCAAATTCAGCTTGCACTGCCTCCTTCCTCTCCTTGGCCCTACACCAGCTAGGGTACACCTCCATGGTACAGCTGCATCATGTAAACTGGTGGGGGATAGGACTGGGAAAGACACAACGCAAGTGGCTATTTGCCATCCTGGCCTAGTTGATCATGATAAGCTTTGTTGTTGTCGTTCAGTCACTAAGTCGTGCCCGACTCTTTGCGACCCCATGGACCACGGCATGCCAGGCCTCCCTGTCCTCCACTAGCTTCCGGAGTTTGCCCAATTTCATGTTCGTTGCTTCAGTGACACTATCTAACCATCTCATCCTCTGCCGCCCCCTTCTCCTTTTACCTTCGATCTTTCCCAGCATGAGGGTCTTTTCTAAAGAGTCCTCTCTTCTCATGAGGTGGCCAAAGTATTGGAGCTTCAGCTTCAGTATTTATCCTTCCAGGGAGCAATCAGGCTTGACTTCCTGTAGGATTGACCGACTGGATCTCCTTGCAGTCCAGGGGACTCTCAAGAGACTTCTCCAACACCATAATTCAAAAGCATCTATTCTTCAGCACTCCACCTTCCTTATGGTCCAGCTCTCTCAGCCATACACTGCTACTGGGAAAACCATAGCTTTGACTATGCGACCCTTTGTTGGCAGGGTGATGTCTCGGCTTTTTATTAACTTGTCTAGGTTCATCATAGATGATAAGCCTAGCTTATATTTTTCTTTCAATTAGTTCAAATGTTATCCCCTCATGGTATTTTATAGGGCATCCTGCTCCAAGAGGCACATATCATCCCAGGGCTATGGTCAAAGGAAAACGATAACAGCAATCTTGCCAAAGTTAAGTAAGTCTGTGGTTGATCACTGGAAGACCTCTTAGGAACTCCATGTAGTTTGCTTGGGTTCAATGAAAGAATGGAGGAGTGTAAATCAAATAAATGGATACGTTTTGCCTAGGGTCAGTGTGCTTTAAACAATTCATACAGGGTAAGGCTCAGCCTGGTTTAAATTTTACTTCAACTGCATGCTCATTGGATGGCCTGAACTCTCCAAACACCACTAAAGTTTGCTTGCCCCTCCAAAATATGGGAATTGGAATAACCCACCTCACTGAATCGATTGGGAGAATAACGCAAGAGTGTAAAACGTAGTTAAAATTGTTGCTCAAGTCTTCAAGCCGTGGATTAAAACATATTGTGGGATTTAATCCCAACTATGTTTTAGACTCACCCGGCCATGAAAGTCTTAGTATGTTTGTAACCAGCGGCGTCATGCAGCCGGAACGCTGGGCGGGAGGAACGGCTTAGCGGCAGCCTACCCGTTGCATACCGCTCCGTTTCGCCATCTTCCCTGCCCCCGCAGCTGGACTAGATGGGCTCTTGGCCTGATCCAATAGGGCTGTTCTTATGTTCTTATATATAGCATGATGGTATTATTCACACATACCAAGGTTTTCACAATTTTGCTCATTAGTGTCAAGCTCAGCTTGTTGCCCTCCCAAAGTTTGTTGCCCGGTGCAACTGAACTTCCCTGCACTTCTTTAGCTACACTCAGAGGTGAAATTCAGCAGGTTCTCACCTATTCGGTAGAACCGGTAGCTAATTTTAGTCTGGAATAGTCAGCATTATGGGCGCCATTTTCCCTAGATACATAGAACCAGTTGTTAATTCATTTGAATCCCACCACTGGCTACACTACTGCTGCTGCTGGGGTTCTGTTCCGGATCCTACTGTGGATACCTGAAACCGCGGATACTGGGAACACCTTTTTAAAGTTAGAGGAATATCAATGGTTTTGCTGCAACAAGGTTTAAAAAAAGAGATTTGTTTAATGTCCCCCTATCTTTTTAATACGGGTCTCAGTATCCATGCTATCTGTGGATAACTAAAACAGTGGATACCAAATCAGTGGATATTGGGGCATGCCTATATTTTTCTCACCCAAGTTTTAAAAATCGGTTTCAAAAAATGAAAAAGGTTATCTAATGCTGTGTGTGCTTCACATACCTGTCTCAAGTAGACTCTGAGCCAGCCATTTTTCCTTCCTCCTACTTCCCTAAGCCAAGTTTCAGAGAGAAGGTTATTCACTAGGCACTGGACTGCCTTAAGCTGCTCCGGGCAAACCGGAGCTTGACCACGTCCATGGAGAACATGTGACGGTAAATGGAATATACCAACAGAAAGGGGAGAAGTAGTTCTTCAAAATGAAGGCTGAAGTTATTCATTTCTGACTGTCCTGAGAGGACAGTCAGGCAAGCTTAGAATCAAGGTTTCGATTCTGCACATAAGAATGTAAGAAGAGCCCTGCTGGATCAGGCCAAAGGCCCATCTGGTCCAGCTTCTTGTATCTCACAGTGGCCCACCAGGTGCCTCAGGGAGCACATGAGACAACAAGATGCTTGCATCCTGTTGCCACTCCCTTGCACCTGGCATTCTGAAGTAACCCACTATTAATGTAAGGAGGTTGCACCACCCATCATGGCCTATAGCCCATGATGGACTTTTCCTCCAGAAATCTGTCCAATTCCCTTTTAAAGGCATCTAGGCCACACTTTACAGGCTATCTGTGGAGCTGCCAAATTACCAACCACATTTAATTAAAGACTGGACCACTATCCCCCATCACTGTTTTCTCCTGTTGCTGTACCCATAGGCTCTATAGTGTATAAAGACTCAACACCAGTACAGGAAGATGTTTTTAAAACATGCAAATATTAACTTTTACCCTGGCATTATTATTTATGTAAAACTGAATTCTAAGCTTCCATATAATACAAGAGCCCTGTCTTCATCATTTGTGAAGAGAATATGTGAAGAATCAGTTTGTTCAAGCTTGTTGACTTTTTTTGGATAACAATGGTAATTATTGTTTTAGATTGTAAGCATTTTTGTGACTGGGAACCATATTTATTTGATTTGCTCTGAAAACCACTTTGTGAACATTTTTTTGCTGAAAAGCAGTATAAACATTGTTATTGTTGATCGTAATGGCATCAAAATGGCACCTGCAGGATAGATGGGAAGGGTGTGTGCACATGCATGCATGTGCATATGTATGAAAAAGAAATGGCGCAACTCTATACAAATTGGAACTCGGACCGAGGTCACATGATCCAGCCAGTCTGCTGAAGTCAAGCTGGCCTAGTTATTGCCCTTGAATTATCTAGGAAATTCTTTCAATTTTATGATGGAAGAAAGGCAAGAGCTTCACAAGAATTAAAATAAACACACAGACTTAGTGTAAAATTGATTCACCAACTCACTAAAAAGCACGCGCGCACACGCACACATTCTTCTGAATTACTGTTATGACTGAAAGAGAATACAGGCCTGGAAGAGAATACAGGCGAACAATAGGAAGAAAATAAACTAGTAAAGTCAACATTTATTGTTGTACGTTCTACAGTATTTCACTTAAAGAACAAAGGCACCATCAGTATTCATTGGATTTTGACTGAACTGGAATTTGATAGATTATATAGTATACATTTTAGATAAGTTCCATTTCAACAGTGCATGTCAGAATACAAATTAATTGGAACAAAGTAAAAAAAAGAAAAAATAATAAAGTACATTTAGCAACAAATCTGTACAAAAAAAGGGGGTGGCGATTAGCCCCGTCACATATATTTAAGGCTATGTACAAGTGTTCTGTTATTTATCTTGCAATTAGACACTGTTGACTTTGTCTCCTTCATACTGATGCATTTAGACAAAAAACACTGTTATGAAAGTGATCAAATTCCTTTAAAAAAATTAAAAGAGTAAGCAACGAGAAACCCCCTAATCTCATGAAAAAGAAAACATTTGCGCAGATGGAAAAGTACAGTATCTTCCTCCCTATTTTATCATAGCTTTGCCAAACACAAACAAATGACCTTGAATGGGGGAAGGAGTAAATTAATGGCAACTTGTTCTAAGAAATAACTGATCATTCAGACAATTTGAAACAAAGTGAATTCATCAACTTTTCCTGGATGTGAGAAAAAAGAAAGAAGGAACTACTTCATACTTTTTAACAGTGACATGAGCTCAAGAGCCTGAGCACTTGGAAACACATGAGAACATTAAATGAAAACATGGGGCTTATGCTTTAAAACAGTGGTTCTCAAACCTTTTAGACCAGGGCCCACTTTTTAGAAGGCACTTGTCCCAGGACCCACCAGATGTGATGTCATTGCCGAAGTGCCATCATCCAGCAGGAAGTGTTGT
>JAJKFI010013846.1:0-24937 GCA_029204185.1 Lerista edwardsae
ATGCCAGTCTCAGCCAGTTCTGGACTGTGAGATGTGAAACTGCAACAAATGGTAGGAAATTTTCCTCTACCAATTCAGATCAATGGCTCCATGCAGTTCAGGATTCTCTACAGAGAACAGCAGCAGCTTTCCAGGGCTTTAGACAGAGGTCTTTCCCAGCCATACCAGGGAATAGCTGGTGAATGACCCTGCTGCATGCAAAGCCAGTGCTCTACCAATGAGCCATATATAGGATTCACCTGCAAAAGGACATTTACAGTTGTTAGTATCTTCAGTTAAAGCATTTCAGACAATTTGGAGAAAAACTCAGCTGAGAGCCAGAAGAGCCACTGGCCAGTCAGAGGACAAAGCATTGCAAAATATGAATCAATAGTCTGAGTCAAAATTAGATGGTTCTTTGTATAATAAAACAATGGTTTTTCAAACATGATTATATATCAATTAAGATTACCTGTTCAGACACTATATTCCATTTGGCTCTGTGTTTTTGTAAAATCTTCAGGAACTACAGGGCACAAAACAGAAAATGCAGGATCCCTTACCTATTTGTTTTTAATTGCCAAGAAGCTAGATAAATGTGCTGCCCTGAACTGATTAGCGAATGTCTGATAGCTGAGGTTAAATTGAATGGGACTTCTTTGGTGTTTATTTATTTAACTCAATTATATAGGCACAATAGACATTGAAGCATGACGTTATTTTTAAAAAGCAAGTCAGTAAACTATTGTCAGAGCCTATCACAGATTCTACAGAAATACGTAAAAGGGGGAGGGGAATTGGATGAGTAACATTAAAAGGATTTTATTTATACATAGTGAAAGGTTTTTGGATTGTGATTCTGATACTGCTCTGAAGCTCAATCTCCAGGGACTTGGTATTTTAGCATATTAAGTGATGGCTTCGGACCAAAGCACCTCAAAAGCGTATGGTGGTCTCATTTGACTTTACCAGCAAGATTTAACTTGCACTACAAATTCATCACAGACAATTATGTACAATTTGGCACAATTACCAGACCCTGCTTAAGAGAGGTTGTCTGGACAGGGCTGCAGAAGAAATGGAATCCCATATTATGCCTAGAGGAGTCATACTCTGAGGTCAAAGTATTGCAGACTGTATTGCAGACATGGTTCATTGCTGCAAAACTGACATCAGCTAATCTTCTGTTGTCTTGTACAAGCTCAGTGTTATTCAAATGTTGTGGAATACACTACAGGCATTGTACTTCAGCCAGTAATAGAAAGTCTTGTAAATTCCTCAGGCCAGTGACCACAACCAATTAGGAAGCATCTACAGGGTTCACACAGTACAGGTTGGTCTTCCTTATCTGTGGATTCAGGACTGAGGATCTGTGGGATGGATGCTGAGGCATGCCATATCTTCTACCAGATCTGTGTATTTTTGCGCAAGAGCAGAGAAGGCACAGCATGTGATGCAATGAAACACATGCATAAAGTTAATGGGTGTCTTGCTTGTGCAGAGAATGTTCTAATATAAGGAATTCTATCCTAATGTGGTACACAAAGGTTTAAATTCGGTTGTTTCCTATCCTTAACATTTGATACTTCTGTTGTGGGGAAAAAATTGATCTAAACTTAGACCAAAGTATTCCTTTTATTTTCTTCCTACCTCCTTTCTTAACCCTCCAAAGGGAAGTACAGAAGTACTGAAGAAAAATACAAATCCCATGACTTTCCATTACATGTCATGTCCCTGAATGCAATCGGAACCTTTGATTAAAGTTAAGCACAGATTTCAGCTGATGACTTACATAAACCTAGTGAATCCTCTACATGCTAGAGAGACCTGTTTTCCATTAACAATCTTTCTGGTACTATAGTAAAAATGTAGGCTATGCTAATTAAAGTATGTCAGGAGATTATATGACAAAGGGAATTCTGAAGCAGCTACAACAACATGCACTGCACTGAAGGTTATCGTGGTTTCGTGGTCTTCTGACACAGTCTATTTTGCTAAACTACAGCATTTCTTTGGTATTGTACAAATATTGAGGAAGAGGTGAACTGCAGCTCATGAGAGTCATGCCTTAATTAAAATCAAATAAGCCTTTTTTAATTATTCTCAAGGAGTATAATTGAAAGAGCAGAGACGATACAGATCTTGGTGTGTCGTTCCTCCCCCCCAACATAATTGGTGTCTCATGCCACACACACACACACACACACACACACACACACACACACACACCACTTTAATCTGAATTAACCTGGGACTCTATTGTCCTCATTCATGCACTCAGCAGCACAACTCAGAATCCTGTCCCATGCCACCTTGGGTCTGCAGCTTCTCCACAATAAAATCAAAAAGCAGCCACTTACCATAATCTTTATGCAGTTTCTGCAATTGTGGAAGTACAGAACTTGAGTGTTCAATTTAAAAGGGCCACATTAATAAAGGAGCTCCTTTGCTCACATGGTCCCCATAAATCAAACTGGAAGTCTGGCACTTCTGTGTTTGAAGAAACAATGCAAGGAGCATGGTAAGGAGGGGACCTACTTTACAAGTGCACCCCCCCACACACAATGATCACGCAAGACAGAGGCTTGGAGTATTATTTTCTTTACTGAATTATTTATTTAAAAAAAAGACTTGCAACAAGGGAAAAACACAACCCTAAACTAAAAACCCCAGCATGCTGGCTCTAAAGTACAGGGGAAATGGCCCTAGCCGTCCACCTCCCCGAAGCCCACAAAGGGCATGACATCCTGGCTCAAGACCTCACCCAATCATGGACTGGGTTAGCATATCCTTGCCAACCCCGAAGGATTGAGGCAGCTGGCCTGCCCTGGCCCCACAGGCAAAGCCGTGTGTTAGCCATTGTGAAACCAGCCAAGAGGCTTGTCAGCCTGCCTCCCAACCTGGACAAGCATTGTTGGAGCGGTTCTGACTTATCCCTTGATCTTGCTTACCTCAGGATGTATGTCAGGTCCCCACCTGGCTACCCAGCCACCTATGCTTACTTACACAACTAGACAAGGCCATACCCAAAAATACCAGTCTGAGGTAGGCGAAAAAACTGTCACCAACTGCCAATCAGGGTAACAGCAAAAAATTCCTACCAGATCCCCCCAACCAGGCAACCTGCTAATCCCAGACTTACACTGGGTGGGCGGGTGGGCCTGCAGCCGCCGTGCCAGACTAGGTAAGGAAAGCAACCGGCGAGTCCCTAAAAGCGCGCTCTGGCCCCCAGCAACTGGCAGATGCCTTGAATCTTTCCGCCTCTGCCCAGCACGATGGGGGGGAGGGGTTGTGCAAATGGTGTCTGGGCTCTATAAGCCCAAATGCTGTTTTTACTCCCACTACCTCCCATCCATGGCAGGGAAGGAGGTGATGGCGGCGGCGGCAGACTCAGGTGGAAGGCCCCCCCACTCTACTACCCTCCCACCCCACCCAACCCCATTAAATCTGCCATTGATTCTAACAGCATCACCATGCATAATTAAGAGCCAAATTCACAACCACCTTGCCTAATGGATGGGTAATGATGCAAAGTCAGCATAACTTCCCAGGTTTCAGTGACTCAGGACGAATTCACAGCCCCTTGGTCTTGGCAGCAGCACAATCACTGTAAGGCCATCATGGCTGTCATTTCTTGGCCATTCTCCTTAAGTAGGAATGGCCTTCTTTCAGTTGCAACCTGCCAGTTTGAGAACCCCTGCTTTAAATCATCCATCAACTCACAAGACTTAAGAACATTTGCCCATAGGACATATTGGGAAATTGACTTAGCATGCTTTCTCCACCTGGGTACACCCAACAATGGGACCTGGCCCAGGAAAGAGGGAACAAATGCCTTTGGTCTGCAAGTGCAGAAAGATATATAATTGGCTTTTATTGGCCTATCGGTAGTCAGAGCAAAATTCAGAAATTTTTAAAAATAGTCCTCATCTAGAAGAAAAAAGCAAAAAAAATTATTTATTCTGAGTACACTTCATGTGCCCCTAGATCCCCTCATCTACCCTGCAAGGATGCAGCCCCTACAGGTTAAAAAATTCTTCATTAACCCAATACTCTCTTGGCCGACTGAGATCAATTTCTGCTAGGATTCTCTGACTTCCTAGACTAAAGGCCAGCACAGTCTCCAAGCATCATAGCATTGTGAAAGTGGGCCAAATACACAAAGAGAAAAGGAATGGTGCACAAAAACTGTGACAAACTGAGATCAGCGCAAACTGATCAGTGCAAAAGTATGATGTTTCTATAAAACACAGAGATAAGTATATCAGCCCCACGGAAGGGTACTTTTGAATAACGTTTTGCAAAGTCGTCTGGGAGAAACAAAGGTTAGGTGTCTATTTTGTTCTATGGTTTGTGGCAGAGGCCACCCAGAAAGGACAGAAACTATTCAAGGCTCATTAAAAGCACAACAGAAACCTAACCGTACACTATTAAACGCCATTCCAAAACAATGGGATAGCACTGTACTGTTACAGGCAAACCTTCTGTTTAAAATATATTTGGGCTAAGATAAGAGTAATTTGTTTACTTAATCTTTATTTCACACCTGGGACAAAAAGGTGCCCATTTCTTATAAGCTTAAATATTTACACTGTATGCCAGAGAGAGAAGTGCTTAAAGGGGAAAAATCAAACTTCCTTATAAATTCTTTTATTGCAGATCTCAAAATTAAGAAATACCAGTGAGGCTAGTAATGTGACTGAAAAGCTGGTATGGTTAGAACATTTAAAAACAATGTCTTAAAGCACACATTGTCTTTTTATATGCAAGAGATCTGTGAATAATTTCTTAGTGCCTGGTTTATGAATAGCAATCAAGTTGCAACTATTACGCGAGACAAAATGCCCAGAAAGGTGGAGAAATGCCAAGTAGGAGTGTTGATGCTATCGTCTCCTTCTCCTCTGCAAAAAAGAACTATAAAGCAGGTAAACCAACACCTTATTAACATTCAGTGGACCAATAAAAAACTCTACTTTGATTCTCTGGGTACATCGGTAGTACCAATTCTAACAGGGTTCTACCACTTAACCGTTGTGGTTCCCCCCCAACTGAATTCTGGGAATTGTGAATTCTCTGTTACAGACTCCAGACCCCCTCACAGAACTACAGATCACCTGGGAGAGGGAAAAATTATTACACAAGCTGAAGACTGTGGTTTAACTATGCTTCCTGAAAACATTAAGAACACTAGTGTGTATATAGTAACAGCCTGGAACTTATTTTTGAAAAAAAATCACCCTTCTCCTTTTGCCTTCAATCTTTCCCAGCATGAGGGACTTTTCTAAAGAGTCCTCTCTTCTCATGAGGTGGCCAAAGAATTGGAGCTTCAGATTCAGGATTTGTCCTTCCAGGGAGCAATCAGGCTTGACTTCCTGGAGGATTGACTGATTGGATCTCCTTGCAGTCCAGGGGACTCTCAAGAGTCTTCTCCAACACCATAATTCGAAAGCATCTATTCTTCGGCGCTCTGCCTTTCTTATGGTCCAGCTCTCACAGCCATACATTGCTACTGGGAAAACCATAGCTTTGACTATGCGAACCTTGGTTGGCAGATGTCTCGGCTTTTGATTAAGTTGTCTAGGTTTGCCATAGCTTTCCTCCCAAGAAGTAAACGTCTTTTAATTTCATGGCTGCAGTCACCATCTGCGGTGATCTTGGAGCCCAGGAAAATAAAGTCTGTCACTGCTTCCATTTCTTCCTATTTGCCAGGAAGTGATGGGAGTGGTTGCCATGATCTTAGTTTTTTTAATGTTGAGCTTCAAGCCAATTTTGGCACTTTCCTCTTTCACCCTCATCAGAAGGTTCTTTAGATCTGCCATTAGAATGGTATCGTCTGCATATCTGAGGTTGTTGATATTTCTCCCAGCAATCTTGATTCCAGCTTGTGAATCACCCAGCCCAGACTTTCTCATGATGTACTCTGCATATAAGTTAAATAAGCAGGGTGACAGTATACAGCCTTGTCGTACTCCTTTCCCAATTTGAAACCAATCAGTTGTTCCATGTCCAGTTCTAACTGTTGCTTCCTGGCCCGCATAGAGTTTTCTCAGAAGACCAAAGTCCCTCTCTTACAGCTAGAGAAAACTTCACAGTGAAGTGGCTCCCATGGCATTCCAGAATATTACAGTAATACTGAGGGAGAAGTGACCTTGTGATGACATTCCCACTTTAATAATAGCTCTGAGAATGAGTTCAAAGGCCAATGTTGAGATCCTGAGAAACAAAGTAGCTCTCAGTGAAATCAATCCATCGAGGCAATCCTTAATACAGAAGGAGAAAATTGTCTTTCTCTTGTTTGCACTGTACAACATTCTCCTGAGGTCTGTTCTCTGGGATTATCAATCTTGTGGCTTTCAACAAGACGAAAATTTTAAAATATATGCAGAATGAAATAAAAAATATCAAAACAAACCTAAATTGTCTTGCTGTGAGAGAAAAAGTGTTCTAAGGATCATGACCGTGCCAAAGCTTGGAGCTATTTTTGGTTAGCTATTTGGCAAACACCACCTTCTTGAGAGACAGAGAACAGAAGACTCCAAGAATTAAAAGCATAAGTGCTTTGAACCAATGTGCCAAATGAAATTCATCACAGTTTATTAGTCTCTATTAAGCTTCTTATACACCTCAGATGGTCTAGCCTACGCACTCTTGTATGAGACAGTGATACAAGCTTTTATCACTAACGTTTTCACCCTGCAATATTAATTTATTTCTTTTTAGATTATTTAGGGGAGACACGAAACAGCTGACTTCTGTGGTGCATGTAACAATCAACAAAAAATATTTGCTAGGAGTAATCAATCAGGATTATAGCCTCCCTTGATTTACAGGGAGGATGCCTAAGTCAAATTGGCTTCTGTTGGGCTACAGGCGTTTTATTAAATCTCACTTCATTTTTCACAGTTGAGGCAGGAAAAAGTCTCATTCAAAGACAATGAGGTTGGGCAAACAAGTGGAGAGAAAGGAGTGAATGAAAAGCAGGGGTACTTCCAAGTGAATATACAAGCTGATCACATGACTCAACTGAAATACCATTTTCAAATGTTTAAATGCTATTTGTAGAACTACCTTCAATTTATTATAGTATTGGAAAAAAACTTCAAATGTACCTTGAATTGCTCTGACTGATGCAACAGACACAGATATGTAATTACAATCAAAGCAGATGTGACAAAAACAACAAATGGCAAAAAAAAAAATCAAGAACATCTAGATAAGAGAAGTGAGGGAAGAAAGGTAAGCTGGATAACTTTAAGAAATAAATAATTGACATATGCATGGAAATACAACAAGCACTGTGCAGTTTGAGCTCACTGCCAACCTTGAGAGACTACACTTAAATATATTTCAGTATGACCCTCAAGAGGTTTTCTATATGAAGTGTTTGATGAATTGAAGCAATTGCAATCTCATACACCAATAATTCCTCCATAATTGTGTAAATAGTTACAGCAACTTGAACTCAGAGAACTGTTATTCAAAAAATATGATACATGAACACTACAGTAATAACTGGCTTGAAGTAGCAGCAAGTTATTAAGAAGGTTTTATGCACCGGCCTGGCTCCTTGATCACTGCAGAGGTATGGCCTGCTCTTTCTCCTCTGCAGCAACACTAAGCAGTGATCAAAGAATAAGAAGATCAGCCAAGAAGACAGGTTCTGTTTGAAACCATTGAAAACCATGCCTGTGCAGAGGTATCCACTGGCATGTGGCCAGACTTTGCTGTTATGTCTCCTTCCTCCTCTATCACCACTTGGCAGAGTATGCAGCATGTGCCTCCACAAAGACCAAGGAACCAGGTTGCTAGAGGAATCTTATCTCAGTTTTTAAAAATTGCAATCTATTTTATTACTGAACACTGAATATATCACTTTGGCTATTCTCCAAGTAATTCAATGATGTCAGCAAGCAAATACATTGGGGAAACCTGACATTCACTACTTAAAACAGTGGTAATCAAACGTTTTAGACCGGGACCCACTTTTTAGAATGGCACTTGTGTGGGGAATCACCGGAAGTGATGTCATGAACCTGGAAATGATGTTGTGGCAGGAAGTGACATCATCATCAAGCAGGCTGTGCTGTCATTGTAACCTAATAAAATGACAAGAATGTTGATACTCAAATTGGCATTCTTGGACTGCAGCAATTATACAACCATGAAACACCCCTGACAGAAAGCAAGATTAGGACAAAGTATTATGTCAAAGCACTGAACTAAAAACATTTTTTTAAAAAAAAACCTCACTTGAATCTCATAAAAGGAACCTAGCAAGAGAAAGGTCTGCAGTTTCCAAGATGGCTGCTCCCAGCTTTCCACAACCCACCTGACATCAGGTCATGACCCACCAAGTTGGTCCCGACACACAATTTGAATTACACTGACTTAGAACATTAGAATAATCGCATGATAAAACCACTGAAAGTACAGCTTTATGTATGTCTACTCAGAAGTCAGTCTCACTGTGTTCAGCCCGTCTTACTCTCAGGAAAATGTGGATAAGATTGCAGCCTAAGACAATTATCAAATGACTATAGCAAGTTTGTTATCTGACCCAAGTACTGAACAACATACTTCACTGTCTAAAACATTGAAAAACAGGTGAGGGATGTATATTGGCTGGCTACATATCTGTGAGAAAGAGAGAAGATGCAGGCACAAGACTATGATGTATGTGGAAGAGAGCACTAACTTTGGGTTCAGTTCTGGAAAAATTGGTTCGTGTAGCTCATAGGTCCTAAATTTTCTATAGTTGAGTTGCCAAAAACTTCCACACCTCTTAGTCTCATTCCCATTGCCCCAAAATTCCACAGTTCCAGCAGATCAGATTTCAAATCAATATTTTGGTGGGCTGCCAGCCAAGGCCTTATCAAGAAAAAACACAATTACTGGCTAGACTGTTGCATGCTGAACTGTACAACTCACACACCCCTTTTCTGTCTAAGCAACTAACATAATGAAAGCATAATGAGATAACATATCTGCCCTTTACAATAATTCATTAAGGTGCTTTGAGTGAGGAAGGCTCTAGGAAATGTTAACGTGGCTAACAATCACCTGCCTTAAATGAAACCTTTTTGGTTTAAGAACCAAAAAAAATCATGCATCAACTTGTTATATCTGGCCACAAGTCAGATATCTAAAATGTTCACTACTCTCCTCTAATTAAGATTTGTCTCCATACATTGCTTTCATTCCATTAATATTTGTGTCTCCCAAACACCTACCCATGATATTCAACTGGGCTATCAAGAAACCATTTTTGTTGCAATGTCTTTATTTGGTTATTTGAAATTTAGAATAGCAACTAATGAAAGCTACTAAGGTCTTTAAAAAAAGAAACTGCAGTTTAGTAAATCCAGTTCAGGGCATTTTAGTATGAAGATGCCAGGCTCAGGAAGTTCCCTGTGTGGTGTAGTGGACAGAGCTTTTGACTTAAGACTAGAGAAATGCCTACTCAGCTACATAACTTGCCAGATGATCTGAAATTGGTAGCTTTTTCTCAGTCTAGCCTACCTTACAGGGCTTTTGTGAGGATAAATCATGATATTTTCTACATAAGCTGAACTGAGTTCCCTAGAGGAAGGACAGGATGTAAATAGAAAAACTGGCAACCAAATATTTATGGCAAAATCCCTTGTTAGTATTGTTAGTGAGGCCTGTATGCAGACTTAACCTTTTTTCTTAAGGAGATATAGGATATGGTCCCTTAGGGTGCCTATTCCTGACCTAATGAAAATAACTGAAGGTGTTAGTAGTTGCATAGACAAACAACATCAGTGTAATACATACTTTTAAATGCAATGGGGCTTTAAATAAAAGTTTTTAGCCCTGTGGATTCAGGGAAGCAACTTTTCTCCTCCTGACAAGATTGTTTCTACTGTCAATGAACATGCGTAACTCTCATTAATGATAATGTGAGTTACATGCATGCATGCAATAGGAGTGATGAGCCCCCTGTGATCGTAGTTGCAATATCAATTCTTCCTTTCTATCTTTCTTGGTCAAGGTACAGAAGCCAGCCATTTGACTCTGCTTGGCACTTGCTGTGCTATTGATGCATAATCTGTAAAAGTCATTTTATCTATCACATCATTTATTTTATAAATGAAATAAAACCTAGCCTTTCCGTGACTTCACAGGTAGACCTGATGATGCAGTCATGTTTGTGTAAAATCATTTTTTGAAGTTTTTATCAAAGCTTCATTTGCAAAAGTATAATATCCTGATAGAGTAATTACATTGCCAGATGAGTGCTTTATTTGCCTCACATAACATAGCTCCGCTTAAATAGGAGAAATAAATTATGAACAAGCGTAGAGAATGAACAAGCAGCCATGAATTATAAAGCTATAATGCCATTCCATCATACTGCTGACTTTGTAACCTACAAATGTGAAAAGCTCAAGTCAGTTTATGCTGTCACCACAGAATCTCAGGATACATTTTATTGGCCTAGAGACTACTAGGTATCTTTCCATTCTTACCATGCACACATCCAGCATTCATAATTACCTACGTACCCAGAGCTATCTACAGCTTCTCTGTTAATATTATAAACTAAAAGCATGCAGTACTCTACTACAGAACTCCAAAGACATTTAAGTCTAAGGATTTTCTAAAAGTAACAAAAGCCCATCTTGTTACAAGCCCAGGCACCCTTTTACTTTGGGGGTGTATTGACCTGCATCTCTGCATCAAGGGCCAGATTGGCAAGGTGCCGGGGGGGGGGACGTGGACCAAAGTCTACTTGATCAAAGTTGGAGACTCTCAAGCGTCAAACCACATTCAAAAGAACATTATTCTTGTTCCATCTCTGCCTCTTTATATACAGGGTTTATATCCCAAATTGGAAGTTTCACTTATCCACAGGTGCAGGATTCCCCCATGTGATTTAAACTTATCATTGTGAAATTCTTGCTTAAACTAAGTTACTACAAGCTTAGGAGTCCATAGCAACTTTCAGCTTGCCTCCCAGCACTTGTCATTTATAAACAACTAGATCAAGGTTAACAGGAAGTGGTACTTAACCTCTTTCTGTTAACCTCCCTCTAGTAGTTGTTTTTTAAGTCTTCTGCTTTCAGGAACTTTTTGGCTGGGGTAAGTCCTTAAAAAAGCTAATGGGCATGGGTGGGGGCAGGGACTCCCCACATTTTTCTTGCCTGCAATCAGTTGACAGTTTCACAGTTGTTGATCCATGAACAATCAAGACCCACAGTTGGGGAAACACTGAATTAGCACAAAGTAAAAGGGATTAAGAAAAAGTTATTCACATCATGAAATCCACTGCTTGACTGTCCCTGGCCATTTTGGAGCTAATTGCTGCATCTATGGTAGCCATTTTGAAGTCATCAACAGCCATTTTTGAACAACTATAGCCAGCTTTGCCATTTGCTAGCTTCCAAGATGGCCTGATCCAGATCATTTGCCAGCATCCAAAGTGGCTGCTTTTTGAGACCCACCAGGAATCAGGTCACAACCAACCAAGTGGGTCCAGCTTGAGAAACCCTGCTCTAAACTTATTATCTCTCCCCAAACATATTAATTACCCAACCAAGCCTATAAGAAACAGGAATGGGCCATCAAGAGGCACACAAACTTGGGTCAGATTGAGTTTTGGGCTCTGGACTGAAAACCCTATAAGGTCTGCCCATAGCACCCCAAAGTGTACATTCTCTCTCTGCCTATCCTCTGGTGCCTTTGAGGATTACCTGTTCATGACGCATTATGCTTTCAGTTGCTTAGGAAGCTCCATGCCATCTGGCACGCAAGGAAGATGATTCTCCTCCTTGCTGGTTCTTTGCTCCCATTTTTCATTTTGTTGCTTGCCCCTTGCTTCCTTCCAGGAAGCTGTGGCTTGGTGCCCACTAAAGCGTGTTGCAAAATCCTCATTGATGAAATGAGTCTGGAAAGTACCTGTACCTGTCTGTAGCCAATGGAACAGTGTTGAGTCGCTCGCAGTCGCAGCTTTCCCAGCCTGTACTCAGTGATGACATCATCATCATCAAGCAACACAACAAGTTGGAAGCTGATGGCTTACTGCTCACTGTTATTCCTGGGTGAGGGTGGGTTAAAAGCAGGGAATGGAGGGAAGATGGGGAGAGTGCAGGAGAAGGTGAAAGGGGCAAGCAGAAAAGGAAGAAGGAAAAAAGGAGGACCAAGGAAAGAAGAGCAAAAGAGAAAAGGAGGAGATACAGCAAAAGGCTGAATTACTTGGAGAAAGGTAGGAAAAGCAAAGGGAGACAATAAGGGGAACCTAAAGGGGAAAGGGAGAGAGAAAAATGAAAAAAGGAGAGATCGAGGAGGAAAGGAGCCAGGAGAGCCGAGGGAGGAAGCCAGGAGGCAGGCAGGAAGACAAGACATCAGGGGGATTAAAGGGGAGAAGGGCTGCTGAGATTACACCCTATGGTAACCCTGACCAGGGAGTTAGTGGTGGCTCTTTCACCAGAGGTGAAGGTGAAGGCAAAAGCATTGGCTCTGACAGGGCATCAGTTTAACTTCCCCCATACCAACCCTGCATCTTATTGGCATGAAGGTAAATGAACAGCAAAGGAGGATGACGGACTTACACTCCTGCAAGAGATGGACTTTTCCCCCTTTACTTTCCCCAGCTCTTTACTAAAGCCCTTCAATAACCCTTTACACAGCAGCAGCTCCAGGTGTTTCTGAGCTTTTTTTCCCATCTGGAGCTACCCCATCATGTCCTTTCCCACTCCCTTCCTACTTGGGAGGAGGCAGAGGTTAGCACTCTTAACACCCTTTCCTCGCTTCCCAGTTCCTGGCACCCACTGCTTTAAGCCAGGGTCTTCAGTCTTTTAGCTGCCAGGGTCACATCACATCACATAAAGTCTTGCTTTAACAGTGAGCTGGAGAAGATCAATTATAGAAAATATATACATTTTGCACATGAGAACCTTCACAATAGAAGAAAAATACTTGCAGCTGTGGGGCTGCTCTCTCACTCTCTCAGATGGGCTCTGACTGAAATTAGATCCAGCCCAGCGTTTGCTTCATCCAGCAGGAGGAGGGTGGTGTGCATTGGCAAATAGGCGGGGTAAGAGGAGAAGTGTAAGGGTGGTTCACGTATATACTGGGCTCAACAGATCAGTTAAAATGTGTTGGTGGACCAGATGTGGCCTGCAGTTTTCAGGTGGGCTCCTCAGCATTTGCTATGAGTCTGTTGAACCTTATCCCCCAGCCTTGTGGCTCCCCTTTTAGCCCAACTTTCCTGAGAAACCATTACAACAGTTATAGCAGGGACTCTGAGAAGAGTTTTATCAAGTTACCTGGGCCCAGGTACAAATTACCCCTTTACCCCCACCTCTCATGGGCTCTGGATATAAAGGTAAAGATTTCCCCACAACCAAATGGTCTAGTCATGACCGACTGTAGGGGGCGGTGTCATTTCCGTTTCTAAGCCTGCAGAGCTGGCGTTTGTCCGAGGACAAGCTTCCGTGGTCATGTGGCCGGCATGACTATACGCCGTAGCGCATGGAACACCATTACCTTCCCACCCAAGTGGTCCCTATTTATCTACTTGCATTTTTACATGCTTTCGAACTGTTAGGTTGGCAGGAGCTGAGACAAGCAACAGGAGCTCACTCCGTTTCGTGCTCTCGAACTCCCAACCTTCTGGTCAGAAAGCCCAGCAGCAGCGGTTTAACCCGCAGCACCACCACATTCCTGCTCTAGATATAGGAGAGGTTAAATTGGCTGCGTTCTGCCTTTTCTGTGCTCTCTGCATGATCACGTTGACAGCACAGATAGGAGTTTATCCTCCTGTCTCTTTGAAAAGTCGGTGTGCCCTTTTTCAGCCCAAGGTGTGTGCTACTTCAATGAGAAGGTGTCTCTATTTTTCAGCCATAACAGTAGGGGCCCAGAGCCTTTGGGCTCCTTTTTTTATAAGGTTTATAAAGGGAACCCTAAGGCTTTTATCTTGTCTGTTCCTGAACCAATCAGGTGGGCAAAAGCATACACAAATGGTAGGCTATATGTTTCCCCTTTTGCCTGATTGATATACTAGTTAAGAATTTTATGCAGCAGGAAGCAAGCTCCCACTGTGGCTGATTTTGGGCTGAATAAAATTGGCTTAGGTCACTCTGCACAACCCAACTAAATTATAGTGAGCCACACTGCATCAAAGTTTTCAAGCTTTGGCTTGGTCTCTTGTTTAAAGAGCCCCCATAGACAAAGGAGCCTAGGTTCGGATCAGAGGGCAATGATCTGGGCCCCGTGCCTTCTTGCCTTCCTCCACCTGGCATTTTAAGCAATATGTGCTTAAAATATCCCATCCTTTGCAAGGGATATTTAAACAGAAGCACAGTGTTGTTTAAAGTGTCGTGTGGAGAAGGGGCAAGGTGAGAAGGCAGAGGGCCAGGTCACTGGGCTCTGATGATCAGAATCTTGCATCTTCCTCCATGCAGGCTTGTTAAATGAAGCAGGAGATGCAAAGTGCTCTGAGAGTAATCCCAGCATGCTCCATGTCTCCAGCTTTGACTAAAGAGCCCAGGCAAGAAAGGAGTCTGGCTTTGTTGGGCTGCAGACAAGGATCTGTTTGCTGCTGCTGCTCCCTAATCTGCCACCCAATGCAAGTATAATCGTTTGTGTCATGGGCAGGTCAGCCATATACCAGTAAGACTTATTAACATGGGGGGAAAAGAAAATACAACTTTAAAAAAAAACAGTGTGGTTTTCCCTTTGTTATTTTTGCTGACTTGGATGATGCATGTTTGAATATTTGCCTCCTGCCAGCCCACTCACCCACCCACAAGATGAGACCTATGCAGCATGCAAATCCTTGGAGTTAAACACTGCAATGCAAATCTTCTCTATATAGTTCTGGTTTAAATTAAGGTTATTGCAAGAACAAGTTCCTGAACTAGTTTTGCAGTAAACTTGAGACAAATTCTTACATGCCTTTCCCTGCAAAGATAAACCACACGTCAGAAATACAACAAAGGAAACATGCTATGTTCATAACACCTGCCTTTCATATTTGTAACATTCAATCCTGTTCAGACTGCCCACACTGCGATGCAGCAGTGCTGAAATGGCTGCCACACTATCAAGAGCTGGCAATGAGGCTGATGGATGTTTCCCTGCGGTAAGGGAACTGTCCCCTTACCACAGGGAAAACCCCAGCAGCCGCTATGCACCAGCAAAATCACTAGTCTAGGCACATGCAGCCCCATGCCAGTGGATTGGGCCCAGAAGGGAGGATAGGATTTGGCAAAAGCTTGTGCTGCTGTCCCTGTCCTCCTTCCAGTCCTGGTCCAACCACTCCCCACCACCCTACCCCCTCTCCGCCCTCCCCTGCTCTCTCCGTGTCCCGGAATACCTTTGCACCACTCAGTGGTGAACCTACAGCTGTTGGCACCCAGTGCCTCTCTAACCAGCAAAAGGCCCTAGCGCCTGCTGACAATGGCCTCTGCGCCAGTGCCTGCCTCTGCTTGGCCAGTGTGAAGTGCTTTATGGCACTTTCACGGCAGCTGTTGCCAGGGCAACATGCCAAAGACCGGCATGGCAGCCCTGGGGTTTCAGGACTAAACATGACAATTATTTTTACACGTGTGTGTGTGTGTGTGTGTGTGTGTGTGTACGTGTACACACATACACAAGCACATATGAATGGAAAGTAGGACTGTGGTTTGCAAAGTAGCTATTATTAGCTTTACTCATAATAAAAAGGTGGAAAAGACAAGAAGAAACAATCAGATGAAAAAGCTAGAAAATATATAAATAAAATGTCACCATGCTTTATATTAGGGTTTCTCAAATATATTTCTGATGGAGATTTAATATGACAGTTATTGGATGTTCAGTGCCAACTGGATATTAAAGAAGTATTTAATAAAGGTGCAGGGGCATATTTTTGACCCAATCTTGGCAGCTCAAAGTATCCTTAAAGGGTTAGGCAAAGAACATCCTGATGCACAAAGATTCTCAGGTGCTACACAATACCATATAGGGATGGAATCTACAGTTTTGGAAAGGAAAATGTTTTGATACAAGTGATTCTTGATGCTACCTACTGTGAAAGATACTCAAGTGTCATTCTAAAAGGTGAAAGAAACTGCATCTATCTATCTATCTATCTATCTATCTATCTATCTATCTATCTATCTAGAGAGAGAGAGAGAGAGAGAGAGAGAGAGATTCTGAGTGGATCCAGCTGGCTCGCCCCTAAGGTTGAAAGAAACAAGAAGTTTAACCAAGAAAGAGGTTAAGAGAAAAGGGTACTTATTTCTCCCAAAGAAAATGATTTAAATTAGTGGGTGCCAGGTCTGCTTTCTTTCAGAATGCTGTTTTGTCTATCCTTATATAGTCAGTATTGCCAAATGCCATGGTTCAAATTCATGAGTCACCTCCTTCCTTTCCATCTGAACACTGTCTTAACGTTCAAAGAAATGCATGTAGGTGTGTTAATTATCTTCTTTCTAGTCTCTAAGCTTTTAATTGTTCAATATTATCAACATTTTGACAACTATACTATACATTTTCTCATATGATCGCATGGCTCAAGCAACACAAGTTTTTCATTAAAGAAGCACTTATGGCTAGATTAGAAAGGAACTGAAATTCTTACACATTCCTTTTATCACGGTGTATGCCGAAACATTTTTAATTTCTTTATAGAACTGTCCAGATAAAAACATTCATGTTAATGGATTATTATCTTGCCTTAAGAATTTTGATGCAAGGAGGCCAATGAACAAGAACCAATGTAATGGTTTTCCTTTCTGGGATAATGAAACATACATTTTAAAGTTAATCATGAAAACTTGTAAGCACAGGTAAACTGTGTAACAGTTTCATAATCGTTCAAAATATTTCATAATAGTTTACCCATATTACAGCAGTTTATTATTTTTCAGGCCATTATAGAACATTGATATATCACCACATGGTGATATATGGTGTACAGTTAAGATCAGTTATCAGACTTTTTTTTTTTTTGAAATTTTTTATTTTATATATATAGGTATGGGTAAAGGAAAGGGTGGTACATAGGCAAGGGAATACAAAGGTTCACACAAAAGGTCCACACTGATTACAGCTTAATCATCTTACCTATATTAGTGTTTGCATACAGTCTATACCATGATTTTAACATTGCTTAATTGTCCTGTATACAAAACTTACTAACTCTTAATTTCCATTTTTAATTATCTAATTAACTCTAGCCTAACATTTCTATATTATACTACATTAATTTCTAATATTTATTTCAATTCTGCTATCCTTCCATAAATTTACCACTTTTTAAAGCCTTGTTTAAGCATCTTCTTAAATATCTCTCCAACAGACATATGATAGCTACTTTCAGTTTCTCTGATTAATACGTAAGGACAGCAAAGAAAGAAAAAAAGTTAACTTCTTTTAAACTGTTTTTTCCTTTTGAGGGGAGGATTACATTTAATAAGAATAATTTATACCTTCATCATAGTCTCCCTTATTTAAGTATCATCTTTTTCTCATTGGTTATATCTTCCCTAATTCAATCTCCATATTCTGGGTGTCTTTTCACTCAAAAATTCTTTTCTTCTTCTTCCTCTTCTTCATCTTTCTCAATTTATTCTGCCATTTCGCCCTATTTCCGTCCTTTACGTTATTACAGTATCTCTTCCTCCTTAAATATTCCTGAGAAAGATTCTGCATCTCAATCTTGAATGTTGATAGGTCCAATTGTCGTTTCATGGGATTTATCTCCAACTCTCTGTGGAATTCCTGTAGATCCAATTCTTGTTCCATAGGGTTTATCTTCAGCTCTATATATCTCCCGTGTAGGCTTGATTTGTTCCTCCATTAACACCCCTTCCTGGAGCTAGCAGGCCTACAATTTGCCTTCTAGTAACCTCTGTTTTTATCTCCAAGAGGCTCTGTATTTTAGTCATAGACCCTGACTGATCTAATTCCAACTTCAGACGGTTTATCTCTATTCGGTCCATTGTTTTATCTTCCTTTTTAGTTTCATTCATAAATTTATCAAGATACCTAATTTCTCCTGATAGGCTCTCCAAATCTTGTAATACTTTCTCTCCAGTACTCTTAATAATTGAAATTTCTTGCCGCACCTGCCGGATTTCTGAGCGTAATTGAATCAATAAAATCTGAGTAGATTGCCTGGTCTTGTCCTGTCTTGAGTGTTCTTGTGTTCTTTCTTGTCTTGACATCTTTTGGCTTCAAGGTGTAGCTAGGTACAGTCATATGTTTATGAGTAACAGTATTTTTCTCTTGCTTCTCTATCAAACAAGTATCATTCACCCCAATTTACCATCAGAATGTATACTTGATAAGAGAGTTATTCAGTGGCCATCAATACTTATAGACAACAATCAATTCAGTTAAACATCTGTGTTCATATACTCCAGTAATCTCACATTTCGCAAACATACAGTATATCTCTTTAAATGTCTAGGCACAACATGGCTTGTTATCTGTAACCAGTTCAGCCAGTGAAAGTGAAAGTAATTTCAGTCTTTGTTCTTTCTACCGCTCTGTTCTTTAATGTGCCATCTTCTTTTTCAAACACCTCAATTGTAATTCAATCCCGTTTATAAATTCAATCAATTCCACTTAATTTACAATTTAGATATAGCTACCAAGTTACAGTCTCATTGTAAATTGGATTACTGCCAGCAATCTCTCCCCCTCATACATTCCTCCGTTGGAGCAGGGCATTCCTCAAACAGCCTGAGCTATAAATCTACCACGTCTATCTTCCGTCCCCTTCGTAATCCACAAATCCAAGCAAGCAAAACAAGCAAACTCACCCCAATACGTCCAAAATTATTCTAAAAATAAATATCAATCCAGGATCTGTCACCACACAC
Source organism: Lerista edwardsae (assembly GCA_029204185.1). NCBI lineage: Eukaryota > Metazoa > Chordata > Lepidosauria > Squamata > Scincidae > Lerista > Lerista edwardsae. The sequence continues at coordinate 18,816 of JAJKFI010013846.1, forward strand.
TCCAAACTAATCAGTTTTCTCTGATATCATGCAAGCCCTTCAGGAGTCCTTTACCAGTCATATAAGAAAAAAGTCGCCATCAAGTTGTTTTTAAGTCTTCCTGTTAGTTTTTAAGTCATGTAAGTCTTCCTGTTAGATCACAAGTAAAGGGGGAAAAGAGTCCGCTGTCTTCACTCCCAGTTTGTCTTTTGTTTCTCTGTCGTGCCTCCAGTCTTAAATCTTTGGTCTTTAATCTTCATCTGTTTCAAATAATAAAGTCACGCATGTTTTACAAAGAGTTAATTGTCGTTAAAATATAGTTCCAGGTATAATTTCTAGAATCCTTCCAAGATTTATGTTGCTGCTCTCGACGTAGAGGGAGGAGGGGTCCCCCTCTCTTCTCCCTCTCATCTCATCACTTTGAAACTGCTCAGTCTGGTGTCTTTATTCTTCTTCAGTTTCGGAGAGTAGAATCACATACGTCTTGCCTCAATTTAATTTTGTTATATTGTAGTTCTTAGATTGTAGTGCTTGAATTTAAGTTGCGATTTCTTTCCAAGACTTCTATAGCTGCTCGCAGTGTGTGGGGAAGCAGGAGAATAGAGCTACTCTGGAATCGTCCATGATGTCCGGATCCAGCACTTCTTCTAAAAACAGCAGCCTTGAGCCTTCCAAAACAACACTTTGTTCTGCTTTTCAGGTTCAAGGGGTTCTTAAGCCCTAGGCCCGCTCCTGGGTCGGGGTACTACTCAAGAGTAGACCCCAAAAAAAGAAGGCTTTTGTGTCAGATCTCTCAGAGACCGAGAGAATCGTGGCACCACGCTCCAAACTTGGCCCCGCCCCCCAGTTATCAGGCATTAATTATAGTCCAATGAATGCTAGCAAAGGTCTGCAGAAAAATCGTGTGCAGATTAACAGGTTTTTGTAAAATAAACTAAAGAGACATTTAGGGCTACAATCATATGGATACTTATCTCAAACCCACTGAATACAGCAGGACTTACTTCAAGGTAACCATGTATGGAATGCAATTCATGTGTCTATGAAATTGCTCAAGCATAGACATCTACTTTGGTGGTGCTGCTGTCTATTGATCTGACACCATGGAGACAGTCTTCTTTGTCATGATATCAGGCTTGTGGGATGCCCTCCCAAACCTGGCTCCATCCCACGTGCCTTTCAGCAGGGAGAACACACAGTTTTCTCAGGTTTTCTACAGAGGCACTTTAATAGTGTGCAGTTAAATTGACATTTCTAATATCTTTTAAATTGCATTTGCTGTATTAAGCATTTCAGGTCAATGAGATTTTGATTTATATTTGTCAGCCACTTCAGTTAGTCATAGTTTCAGGGGGGGAAAAGCCAGGATTGCCTCACGCACACATTTTTCTGAAATAAAAAAGTAGCATGAAAATACTGCAAGTTTCTCACGTGGTATCAGAAAGGTGTAAAATAAAAGATTTTACCATAAAACCACTATAAAACAACAAGAGCAGCAGTAAAACAATATACAGATAGATTAAAAAAATAGAAAAACTTATTTTCCATGGCATAACATTATAATAAATCCACAAAGGCCTACGTCAACAGAAATTTCTTCACTACACACTGGGAAATCAGTACAGAAAGTGCCAATTGGCAGAGATGCTGAGAATAAAACCATAAAATCAGTGTCATCACCAAGAAAGCACTCTCATAGGACCCCAACAACCAAGACTCAGAAGGTGAAGGAGCCCACAAGAGGTCTTCCTTAAAGAATATTATTGGATGGACAGATGCATGAGAAAGTAGGTTGTTTTAAGAGAAGAAGGCTCTAAGCCACATAAGCCAAGGGGGTCCAACTTTCTTCATACAGCAGGCCAAATAGCATTCATTATGCCTACTGCAGGCCGGAAGTGATGTAATTAAGCATCACTTAATTAATCACTTAATTAATCCTGTAATTAAGCAGGAAGTTATCATTAATCAGATCATGACCAGAAATAAGCCCTTTTGTATGTCTTAGGAATTTATTAGATGCAAATAGAAAATATGCACATCTTGATAATCTTTTCAAGATATGGGAGAGCCATATCATGCAGGCTGTCCTTTCAGAAGTGATACCTCAATACAGCTCAGCAGCTGATGGTGGTGCTGGGAGCTACAAATCTTTGCCCTGGACAGCAAATGTCTTAGCTATGCCACTGTTTCACACCCCTGGTTTAAGCTTTAAAGCAGTGGTATTCAAACTTTTTAGACTGGGTCAATTTTTTAGAATGGCACTAGTGTCAGACCCGCCGGAAGTGATGTCATTAACCTGGAAGTGATGTGGCAGGAAGTGACATCTGGAGCTCAAATTAAGGGAGAATTATTAGGCTATTCCTAGGTAAGGGCATTACTGAAAAAGGGGGGGGGGAAGGATGATCACAAAGAGGGCAGGAAAATTTGAAAGGATTTGTTGTTGTTGTTCAGTCGCTCAGTCGTGTCCGACTCTTCGCGACCCCATGGACCACAGCACGCCAGGCCTCCCTGTCCTCCACTAGCTTCCGGAGTTCGCCCAACTTCATATTCATTGCTTCGGTGACACTATCCAACCATCTCATCCTCTGTCGCCCCCTTCTCCTTTTGCCTTCAATCTTTCCCAGCATGAGGGTCTTTTCTAAAGAGTCCTCTCTTCTCATCAGGTGGCCAAAGTATTTGAGCTTCAGCTTCAGGATTTGTCCTTCCAGGGAGCAATCAGGCTTGACTTCCTGGAGGATTGACCGATTGGATCTCTTTGCAGTCCAGGGGACTCTCAAGAGTCTTCTCCAACACCATAATTCAAAAGCATCGATTCTTCGACGCTCTGCCTTTCTTATGGTCCAGCTCTCACAGCCATACATGGCTACTGGAAAAACCATAGCTTTGACTATGCGAACCTTTGTTGGCAGGGTGATGTCTCGGCTTTTGATTAAGTTGTCTAGGTTCACCATAGCTTTCTTCCCAAGAAGTAAACGTCTTTTAATTTCATGGCTGCAGTCACCATCTGCGGTGATCTTGGAGCCCAGGAAAATAAAGTCTGTCACTGCTTCCATTTCTTCCCCTTCTATTTGCCAGGAAGTGATGGGAGTGGTTGCCATGATCTTAGTCTTTTTAACGTTGAGCTTCAAACCAATTTTGGCACTTTCCTCTTTCACCCTCATCAGAAGGTTCTTGAGGTCTTCCTCACTTTCTGCCATTAGAGTGGTATCGTCTGCATATCTGAGGTTGTTGATATTTCTCCCAGCAATCTTGATTCCAGCTTGTGAATCATCCAGCCCTGCCTTCCTCATGATGTACTCTGCATATAAGTTAAATAAGCAGGGTGACAATATACAGCCTTGTCGTACTCCTTTCCCAATTTGAAACCAGTCAGTTGTTCCATGTCCAGTTCTAACTGTTGCTTCCTGACCTGCATAAAGGTTTCTCAGAAGGCAGATCAGGTGGTCTGGTACTCCCATCTCTTCAAGAACTTGCCACAGTTTGTTGTGATCCACACAATCAAAGGCTTTAGCATAGTCAATGAAGCAGAAGTAGATGTTTTTCTGGAACTCTCTTGCTTTCTCCATGATCCAGCGAATGTTGGCAATTTGATCTCTAGTTCCTCTGCCTCTTCGGAAACCAGCTTGTACATCTGGTAGTTCTCGATTCACATACTGCTGAAGCCGAGCTTGTAGGATTTTGAGCATCACCTTGCTAGCATGTGAAATGAGTGCAATGGTGCGGTAGTTCGAGCAATCTTTGGCATTGCCCTTCTTTGGGATTGGAATGTAAACTGATCTTTTCCAGTCTTGTGGCCACTGTTGAGTTTTCCAAATTTGCTGGCATACGGAGTGCAGCACTTTGACAGCATCATCTTTTAAGATTTTGAGTAATTCCGCTGGAATGCTGTCACCTCCACTAGCTTTGTTGTTAGTGATGCTTTCTAAAGCCCACTTGACTTCACACTCCAGGATGTCAGGTTCGAGCTCAGTGACCGCACCATTGTGGTTATCATGAACATTGAGATCGGCCTTATAGAGTTCCTCTGTGTATTCTTGCCACCTCTTCTTAATCTCATCTGCTTCTGTTAGGTCCTTGCCGTTTTTGTCCTTTATTGTGCCTACCTTTGCACGGAATTGTCCTTTGACATCTCCAATTTTCTTGAAAAGATCTCTAGTCTTTCCCATTCTGTTGTTTTCCTCTATTTCTTTGCACTGCTCATTTAGGAAGGCCTTCCTATCTCTCCTTGCTGTTCTCTGGAAATCTGCAAATCTGCAGATTTGCAGATTTGCAAATCTGCAGATTTGAAAGGATTAAAATAGAGTAAATAAATGAAGAATAATATCAAATCAAAAAGTAGAGAGAAGATTCATAGAAGTAAAAAGCAGAGGAACAACATGGAAAAGAAACAAAAGTATTGTGAACAAGATAAAGTGTTAAGTGGGTAAACACTGGGCAACAGTATGGGAAAAGGATGCAAAGATTTGAAGGAAATGCAAATGGAAAAATGTGGTTGGGAAAGAACTGGAGTATGAACAAAGTGTGAAACAAAAGGTTACAAATTCAAGAAGCAGAGGAATAAAGAAATAACAATGAGAAAATTAAAGAAAATTGTGATTGTAGAAGTTCTTATATGTTGCAGGCATTGGGATTGTCTGGTTGTTCTTTCTTAAAACAACAGTAAAAAAAACTCTATGAGGGAAACTCCCCCTGTTCTCATTATCTCATTAAAAAGATAATGAGGTTTGACAGAGTGTAGGAGCAGAAATATAGAAGAAAAAGAATTCTCCACACTGAAAGGATTGTTTTTGGAGTAGAGAAATGGGAAGGAATGTGATGATCTAAAACAGAAACCACAGTAAATTGCACAGTGTACGAACCATTCATCTATGCAGAGCAGATCCATTCCTAAGCTCCAGGTGGCCTGAGTCACCTCACGTCAAATATTGTCACTGGCCCACTCCTGGATCCTCTCTAGTAGCCGCTGCCAAGAGGATATACAGTGGAAACAGACAAAGAGGAGGAGGTGATGACAAGGTCCCTGCCTCCACTGGATGGCCACTTCCAATTTTAGAGCACCATAAGACAACTTGCAATTATCGTGTGGTGGGGTGAGCAGCACAAGAATGAAGAAGGGATTCTCAGTGCCTATGTGTGTCTGCACATAGGATTTACTCCCAAGTAAGTGAACATAGGTTTGTAGGTTAAGAATTGGAAGATAATAGCCAGGTCCATTTGTACATTTGTCAGTACAAACAAATGCCATACCCATGTGCATAGGCACCGACGTTGTGGGTGCCAGGGGGCAGAGGGCACTCACAATAATTTTTTCTGTGGGCTCTTCCCCCCAATATCCGCCTCCCCCCACAGAGCAGAGCACTCCCATGCCCGCGAAACACTTGGCCTGGTCGTGTGAGTAAACCTACCCAAATTCTGCTTGACCTGTCCAGTTTGTTGCAGTGCTGGAAGGCAGTTGCTCATGCAGCATTGCTTCATTGCTTAATGAAGTTCCAATGCTCATTTTCACTGGTCACAAGGCTAATATGGGCCTTGGATTGGTTTTTATTTCTCATAGATCCCGCCTGTCGCATGCTGATTGGATGAAGTGATTGGATTGGGAGAACACCGACAAGATTGTTAACTCCTCAGCCAGCCAGCCAGCCAGCACTAAAAAAGCAGTCCTGGTTGTGTGCTGTGGCTAGGAGGGGCTGGTCTAGGTCTGGTTTTCTTTGCGACAGATAGCGGGAGTGATGGAGGGCGGGCGAGAGATGGCGGGAGCGACTAAGAGCGAGCGAGAGATTTGAAAATGCCATTTTATTGCTGTGTGGGTGTGGCTATGTCAGGGGGCTTGGTTACGTCAGGGGGCATGGCTGCGGGCCCACCCAATGTTGAACTCGAGTCGGCTCCCCTGCCCATGTGGTGGGCGTGGTTTGGGGAGCTCCATCAGTATACAGGCAGAATGCGCTTGCTCTTCCCATGACCACAGGGAGACAAAAATCTGCATAAGGCTACAGTGACAATTGTGTGAAGGTAATCTGTGTGATTCTGGACATTCTGTTTCCCTGCTTCTTTCACATATCCAAAGTCACTGGGGAGGGGAGACTCTCTCGCTCTCTGGGGGGGGAGGGGAGAGAGAGAGAAAAAAATAAGTATAGGATATCGAT